>PNEQ01082093.1:0-88279 GCA_003012365.1 Medauroidea extradentata | reverse complement strand
TGTCATACATTTTACCGAATTTAGTGTATGGCTCGATAGGCAACCATTGCAAAGTCTTGCTCATCAACGAATTCTGCACGGATCAGTTCGTCAACCAATACTAGTAATCTAGGTTCGTTTATCGTTGAGGGTACCAGTATATAAATCACCACGAGGTTCATTGGGTCAATTCTTGAAATGTTGCGATGTCATTTCACTGTGAATTTGCTCGAAATTTATAATACATTAGTATCCCATTCTGCTATTTTTGAGTGAAACTAACCCCGAAATGAAATTAATTAATGTGAAAAAATCTCGCATGCTATTGGGGGTGGTAAGATACCATTCCGCAATGCCTTGAAGCCAGCAGTCATGGCACTTTTGCCGTGTATTTCTACAACCTTGCTCTTTTAAACAGACGAAATAAAGCAATGAAGTACTGCGGAGTTTCCGAGCGTTTTTTTTTTTTTTTTTTTTTTTAATTTTGGTGATACTTTGTTTATTCATTTTCAGATACACGATCGTAACAAAGTACTGATTTCATAATGAAATACGCATTTAACGTTACGTATGTGTAAAGTATAGTATCATACTCACAATTAAACAAAAATATTGTGTGATAGCACAGTGTAGTGGTAACAGTGCTTATTTTTGAAAATATGTTCAAGTCACCTCACCTCCCAATAATTTTTTCAAGTAGAAAATTATTTACTCATTTGCAATTTTATCAAATAGTATAAATATTTTTTATAGTCGTAACGTAATTGTTTGAAGTTCCATTATGTAGACCTACTGTGATTTTACTTACCAAACATTTGTATGGAAAATTCTGCTCAAGAAATAACCAGTAAACCAACAAATATGCTCTTTGTTATTTCTGCTCTTGTTGTGAGTTAAATTTCAGTACCTAGTACACGTACGCAATACAAAAACAATCTTACGTATTAATATTTGTAAATGGCCGTGCTTGTTAAGAAAAAATGCAACGTCCTTATGTTCATAAATCGGAGGCAAGATGGCAGCAGTGTCCTGAATCTCTAATAAAAAATTTTCTGCGAATGGTTTTTAATAGAGATTTTGTTAACTATTTGTTAGCAAATACATTCCATTAAAATACACGTTGCTTGTTAATCATGTATATTTTCTTTCTAATTTACTTTATACGCGTGCGAATATTGCACACGATCACAGAACGAACGAGTTTTTTTTCTTCGGAGAGTATGTTCAGTGCGTCAAACAAGTATAGTATCCTTTTCACTCGCAGATGTCTGCCACGGGAGTGTGACTGGAAGTTCAAAATAGAGGAATATCTAGCTCTAAGATCAGGCTCTTCGGCACTTCAACTTGAGAATACATTTCTGCAATAGTGAGATAAAGGATTTCAAATTTGGTAGGTGAAATTCGGCAATTCGAAATAATCGCGTTACAACTCGAGAATCAACCCCCAGGGTTGCTACCCCTATGAAGTCCAGCACATCTACTACATCTACCACTATGTAGCGCAGCACATGTACTACATTTACCACTGTGGGGTATGAACTCAACATAGCTACTAAATCTACTCTATGAGGTCCAGAACTGCTACCACTATTTAAGTCCAGCACATCTACTGCATATCCAACTATGGGGTTCAGAGTGGCTACCAGTATAAAGTCCAGTACATCTACTACATCTACTACTATGAGGATCAATGTAGCTACCACTACAGCTACCAATACGAAGTCCAGCAAATATACTACAGCCACAACTGTGAAAAACAGCACATCTACTACATATATCACTATTAATTCCAACACGTCTACTACATCTGCCACTATGATATCCCCGCACATTGACTGCATCTATTACTATAAAGTCCAGCAAATATATTATATCTACTACTATGAAGTCCAGCACATTTTCTACATCTTCCACTTTTAAGTCCAGTACATCTACTGCATATACTACTATGAAGTCCAGTGCAATTACTACAACTACCACTATTAAGTCCAGCACATCTACTGCATCTACTACCATGAAGTCCAACATGTCTACTACATCTACCATTATGAAACCCAGCACATCTACTGCATCTTCTACTATGAAACCCAGCACATCTACTACATGTACGTCGACTATTATGAAGTTTAGCACATTAACTACATTTACCACTATAAAGTCCAGCACAACTGCATCTACCGCTGTGAAGTCTAGTACATCTACTACATCTAACATGATGAAATTTTGCACATCTACTACATCTAACATGATGAAATTTAGCACATCTACTACATCTACCACTATAAAATCAAGCACACCTACATCTACCACAGCGAAGTTCAGCACATCTACGATTGTAAAAACCAGCACATATACTGCATCTACCACTGTGGAGTGCATCCTTTGAATGAGCGTTGAAGGTTCTAGGCAGAAGTAGGTGGGTTAGAAATTGCAAGTTTCAGCAAAGAGTTCAGCAGTGACAGAAGCCCCTTGGCTGAGTCGAATAATGTAATGAGGCTTATAACGTTTGTTCTTTCAAGTGGGGGATGTTTGGCATCTACGAATCAATCGTTCACCGCCATTTCACCGCCTATGCTTCTAGCATCACTTCTAAGAGATCAGACGACAACTATTGTTGTGTACTCGGTTACGGAGGCTGGAAGCATGTCGTGTCAACAGAAAACAATGATGTTAGTTTGGCGGGACTCGTCGTGGATGCTATTGTCAGGTGTGTTGAGACTGGTACCGCGAGTGGTAACAGTGAGCTATGGAACTACCAATAGCTGTATGGATTGAGTAGACAATATAAGTATGCAATAGATGATGATGATATTTATCGTACACACAATGTTCAAGTCAAAATACATTTATGAATATCACGAATTACATGTTGGATGAAAATACAATTTTTAATGGCGATATTCACAGGATTTGTTGTTAAAATTTTTACGAAAAGTATTACATACATGGCACATTAACAAGAGTTTAAATACGCATGTCAGGCTTTGCTTGATCTACTCACATTTGAGCCTCCGGGAGAAAATCATACTCTTACATGTATGCCAGACTTAACTAAGGAATACCGTAGATTTTGGTAAGACATTTGAGAAACATATTTAATGTTTGGATACCATGTTTAAAAATGAAGTTGCAGCCAGCATTAAGTATGTTTTTATAAAGTGCTATATATGTTTTAACAATAACTTATTTGTGAGGTTATGTCCTATCGGCGCATGGAATATTAACGTATTTCAAGAAGGATATAATTATAAAAGATTGGACTCAACCATCTGAAAAGTCACAAGTGCAGTTTCAAAAACCTGCGTGATTATTAATTCCACCGTTAAAGAAACGTACGTTTGCTACATTTGCATTATTTAGCTATATTCAAACGATAATATCAGTAAATACTCTTATGAAGACATTTAAGAGGCCTGAGTGGTATAGGACTAGCTCAGTTGAAAAATAGGAAAACTCAGATTGGGTTCACTAGCAGAGAACTTTTGGCAATGGTAGATAAAATTTCACACTTTCATAACAGTTGTGAATGTCAGTTACTTTATCTGTTCACGTGTTTTCGAACGTATACACGATAAAGGTTTTAGTTTTTGCTTTTATCGATGTCAGAGCATTAACATACTGTGCCCTCAATATATGAAAATGTAAGTACAACATAAAGCATTTACAACTTCGTAGCACTGCAGATGCCCTTTCTAAGAGACCAAGTGAGTCTCCCTCTCACCGATTCTGTTTGCAGTGAAAATTTTTTTCCTTCGTAGTATTCATCTTTAACAATCGCGCGCGGGATAAGATAGTGTGTATATATATATATATATATATATATATATATATATATATATATATATATATATATATATATATATATATATATATAATTTAATGCCTCCCTATTTTATTGATGGCACACTCTTTTCAAAGTTAGTAACAAATCATGAAGTAGCCTACTAATTGTTATCTTGATAGTTAGCAAACTAGCATTATAGTTGTGAAGCTCCATTTCGTTTCTCCCTTGCTGGACAGAGTAAAATTTTGTAAAAAGACAAGCCCACAGTATTCAAAGTAATACGGACAATGTTGAGTTACTATAGGTATTTGCAATGTGCATTTTACTTACCAGTCTAGAGTCCGGAAGTCACAGTTGTGAATCTATTACAAGATTTCGTATTCTACCAAGGCGATCCAGATTCGATTCCCAGTCTGAGCTAATGTCTGATTTTCGTATGTGGGAATTATGCTTAAGAATGCCGTTAATCAGAATGTTTCGTCGGGGATTTCCAGTTTCTCCCGTCACTCCACTCTGGTTCTGCTCAATACCCCAACCCATTCTCCCTCATTAGCTTTCAAGACGATAGGCCTATATGTAAATTCTTACGCAGAGATTTTTAAATAATAAAAATATTTTCAAATCGAAACGCGAGTAATTTTGAAATTCGGTTATCACAGAGGTCTAGATATTAACAGATTAAAATTATAAAAATTACAGTTTTACATTCTTGTAGACTTTGTGCTTTCAAGCCCCCCCCCCCTTTTTTTTCGAAATACAGTTTTTAATTTATTACTCGAAATTAAACCATACAATCGCATAATGCTATATATAAATAAACATCTGCTGATAAAATATCTACTCCGCAAAAATATCTCAACGAATTTCGATGAGTCGTTCATATTTTTATTGATGATTGAGTATTCCAATCGTCCTCTCGACATCCTGTCTTTTAATACCCCTTAATAATCTGTCAAACTCAACACGTCTACATTCTGCGACTACTGAAACTTTTCTGTGCAAATGACGTGTACTTCTGTTGCTTATTCAGAAGTAAATTACTGAGACGGTTGCAGTGAATATATGGGTTTATACCAGTTGAGTAACTTTCGTAACAACGATAGAAATTTGTTGGCGTTTTTTGCAATTATAGATAAGGTTGCTACAAATTGACGCCTACATTTACAGTATTTCAATTATATCATAGCATAAACATATGTCATTTTTTAATCTATGGCAGAAATAAACATCAGGCACCGTTGGCCTCGAAGTTGCGATCTTTTTAATGCTGTGGAAACACCATAGTTGTGGTTTAAGGTTTCAGTTGTAATTGCGAAAATGTTTTGATCACTCCTATTAAATAATTTTAGAAGCACGTAAACGTAAATTGATACCATCGAAGGTAAACTCAACAACATTCGGATTAACTTTTAGATTTTTTGTGTGGAAAGAGTACGTGCTTTGCTTATTTTAAATAAGCATTCAAATACATTTAAACACTGATCATGACAGCTGGTTATCTTATTGCAGCAGGCACTGTACGTGATGACGTGGACATGAACTCATTGGCATTTCATTTACAATGAGCTACTTTCATTGTATTATACGCTTTTCTATATTTCGTTTAATAATTGGTATGTACCTGAATTCGAGAGGTCAACTGAAATGGCTAATTCCAAGTCTGCATAAAACAATAAGAAAAACTGAATTATTTTATTCCTTATTACCTTTCTGCTGTCTAGGACCCTTACTTAACTGAAGTTTTTGTGTTGAGGTGCTCGCCTAGTTCACGAACTATGTCACAGTGTGTTTGAAGTAACTCTTTTTTCCCTCCGAAATATTATAATGTACGAAAACTAAAATCAACACCAAACGAGGGCTAGTCAGTACTTTAAAGACATCACACGCATAAATAATACAGTTGATAAAATTTCGAATGTTGTTAAAAAGTAGGTGTTTTCAAATTGCCGTATCTCAAAATATTGTATTCATACACGCGTGAAAGTACTTACGGCGGCCACCTGGATGGCGCTCGAACTGCGTGCAGCGTGTTCGGAGTTATTTCTCAGAGACCAGTAAAGATGCGTCCACAATGCTTATCTACGAAAAGCAAACACATTTCACACTACTTGTGAATGTGACTTTCAAGAACCAACGCACATCGGAAGTATTATTTTAAAGCCCTCCAACTTGGCTAAAATAGACTTTTTCACGCGGTTGTTTCTCAAGATATATGTAACAGATTTGTTCGAAATTGAGGTCTACAAGTACACGCAACACTAGGGAAACACAACGAGCCACAATTAAGAGCCTTGCACGTAGAGGCGATGTGGCACTAATTACATGCATCAATATCGCCCATATAGCTCCGATGCTTCTGTGTCATACACGCGAAACAACTCTGGGTAGGTAGACCTGTGACATTTAAATTATAAAATTTAGAGCACCTTGAGTTGATGGAGTCGGCAAAAACTTTACGAACCCAAAAATTACTTTTTTAAAAATAATCTATAGTCAGTGCTACAACTCCAAATTCTGAGCCATCACAAGTGTAAATGTTGTTTCTCTTCAGATAAAAAAAGATAAACAACAATGAATCACTCCATGTATTTACATGTATTGTTTTTTCTTATTACGATAAGTGTCCAAGATACCAGCTTATATGTACTAGCTTAAAACACGTTTCTGAGTTAGTTTCGAGGAGTAAGGTAAATTTTTCAGTAGTTCTGAAACTTATCTGTATATTTCTATGTCATTGTTATAAAAGCCTTTTGAAGTTCTCAATGATATGGAATGTAATGAATTTTAATAATACAGTATTATACATAATCAATTGAAAATACACAGCGACTGAACTCAGTTACATTAAATAATATATAATAAAACCGGAATAATTCTGATTTCAGGTAAATACCAAGCCATAAATATTTCAAAATGCAAACTGTTTGATCCACATTTCCGTTGACCGAGCTGTATCGAATCCAGTAATTTATATGTTTGTTCACGTTATCTTTTGTATTTATTTGTATTTTATTCATTTCTTTACACAATAATTTCATATTCTTTCACACCGAAATTATTTTACGGTGTATTTAGATGTTCGTAAGTGGAAATTTCAGTATGTACCTTCTGCTGTGGCAGGAACATCAGTTATTTGTATTGTATTGTAGGAACTTTACTGTTCTGGGCACAGCCTAGTTCGATTGGGATGGGTAGCTTAGATAATTTAATAAATTAATTAAAGCAAACCTCTTAATTGGTTGCTAATCCTATATAACATTCTACATTAAGCATACAACTCTTGCGATTCACACTCTTTAGATCAATATTTACAGATAATATGTACAGTAAATCTCCCTAAAAGTCTAAATTACTACTCTAGTATATAAGTATTAAACATTTCTCTCTCTCTCTCTCTCTCAAACCAGTTCTCGAAATTCATAAGTCTCCTTCCAGAAATATCTCGCAATGTACAGCTATAGTATAACCTGTTCGTTTGCTCTCGCACTAACTCACACCACTTCAACAGTCCCACTGTTATCCACACTTGCCACACTGTCTCTCCTGGATCCGCCGGTTTCGACTCGTCCCTCGCTGCCAAGTCTGTCGCGAACATTTACAGGTAGAACGCCACAATCACTCTACCACCGCTCGCAGTAGACCGATATTTATAGTCGCCTGCGACAACACCCAGAGTATTCTCATAGCTCGTCGAGAATGCTGGTTGATATACAGCAAATAAAAGAGCGACTGCATTTCGCAGACATCGAATTCACCGTGATTGGAGACGCTTACGTGCGCTGTGGTTTGCCTAGGTACACATGCGTTACATTTGTTTAGCAGCCAATCGTACCCGAAGTGGACTTCAACTTTTACAGCCGCTCATTTATTCTGAGCATTACTGTACATTTCTGTTAGGAGACGATTCTTTACTTCTGACATTTTTTCAGAAAGTTCATGTTAAGCAAACAACAACAAAACCCAACCATGCACATATCAACAAGGTGTATGAACGTTATTTACAAATAACTGTGTTACAGTCAAAAACTGAAATTAAGGATACTGGAAGAAATTAGTATATATCACTTTGAGGTACGTAATTTAACTCGCTGGTATTTCGAAGAGACTGGCCAGGTTCCGGTTTTAATATGGCGAGCAATAAATAAATAACTGTTGTAAGGAGTTGAGCGTAAGTGGATGACTTCAAACATGTAATTACAATACTCAATAAACAACAAATTTAATCAGACAACTGGCACAAAAAAGAAACATGATTTTATTCTAGTAAGCATACAATGATGTGCTCCGAGAATGCGAAAGTGGACAACACGGTTCATGGTCTCTTTCTGCTACGTACTTCTTGGTAATGACGTTCTGGTTCAAAAACTGGGGAACGAGTAGAATTTAAGGTAATATTTCGATTATGAGTATGGAGGGCAACGTATATGACCTAAATCGCGGCGAAAAACTCAAAACTCTGGTACCACCTGTACAATACGCCATAGACTACACACAATCACTTCTATGAAGACAACTAGATGGTGGTATCGTCGATACCGCTACAGTCAGTTCAGAATGAGAATATTCCACACATTTTCCCCTCTTTTAGGAATGTCTAATTCCCCTTACCACCTCAAAATTTGAAGTGCCATATTGTCTCTCAGGAGCCAGTTCACACTGCTATATGTCATCAAGACAAGCAACGCCAGTGCAGTCGGTGCACAACAAAATCCAAGCTCAAACCGAAATTCGGGTTCGACCGATACAGGCGAGGTGGAAGGACACACTCGTCGAGAATTGAAGTCGCGGTTCTTACTCGTCTTCCACAACCAACAACATCCCTACGACGAGCTGTACAGGGCGCTTGTCAACTAGGCCATCAACTTCAATGTCAAAAAATCTACGCCCATGCGAACAGTTTTCGCCAGCCTGTCGACATGTTTAAGGTATACATGGTACATTAATGTTGGCACAATTTTAATATAAAATCATGCATTCTTATAAGTGCGCAAGCCCATTAGCAACGCCTCGGTTATGTGACAACAATTTGCAAATATGCTGTAGGTTGATAATGGTAGCCGTGAAAAACGAGTGCATCAAAATGTGCGCTATATGGACAAATATATGCAATCAATTTCAGAGGCAGCAAAATGCACATAAGGGATATAAATTCTAAGCGGCCGCCAGACCATAAAAAATGAGCCCACACAAAGAGCGTCCACAGTGTCAGTGGAAGTAAACTGACTACAACACTTACAGGGCAGGCAACTTGCACGGTAGTAGAACACAAGTCCCGCACCACCGTGTTGAACAGGAACCCCTGCAGCCATGCACCACACACGTTAGAAACGCACAACCTAGAACTATCATATAATATAATAAACAACCAAAGCCACACAACTTAGAAATTAACATTTTAGAGCAATCACTCGGTAGAAACACATAATTATAAACAAATATTTGTTAGAAACATAGATGACAGCACCGTCTTACGCAAAAAACACAAATGTTTGAACAAAAATACTATAGAATCAGATATCTTAGAACAAACGTATAACAGAAACACACAAATTAGAACCACATATTTTAGAACCAAATACGTCATAAACGTCGCAAAAACAGAAATTCACATCTTAGAACTATTAAACTTCAGAATCAGAGATGTTGGAGCAATTTTACGACCGAAACACGTTATTTAGAACCACGTGTCGCAGAACCACGAAGGTTAAAAACGTTGAGAAACAGATATCCACATCTTAGAACTATTATACAACATAATTTGAAAAGTCAGAACATAGGTTTGAGAGAAACACACAGCTTAGAACCACATACTGCAGAACCATATGCGAGAGAAAAGTCGTATAGAAGAAATTCATAACTAAGAACTATTTAACAACAGAATCACATACGTTAGAACATATGTACGACAGAAACACGCAACAGAGAACAACATATTTTAGAACCACGTATGTCGCACATAAGCAATTCACTTGTTAGAATCAATATAGAGCAGAACTTCACATGTTATAACAGACGTACGACAGAAACACACAACTTAGAACCAACAAATATATGACAGAAATACGCAGCTTGAAACCACATACTGCAGAACCATGTGTGTTAGAAAAGTCGTACAGTAGAAATTCACATCTTAGAACTATTTAACAACAGAATCACATATGTTAGAACACATGTACGAAAGAAACACACGTTTTAGAACCACGTATCTTTCAACCATGCAAGTTAGAAAAGTAGCACAACAGAAGTTCTCATCTTAGAACTATTAAACAACAGAATCATATATGTTAGAACAAATTTATGACAGAAAAACACAGCTTAGAACCACACATTGCAGAACCAAGTGCGTTAGAAACGTTTTACAATAGAAATTCACACGTTAGAACCAATATATAGCAGAACCACAGATGTTAGAACATACGTACGTCAGAAACACACAACCTGTTGGTGACTGTGTGACGTCCGTGGCGCCTACCACAGCTGAATGAGACGTGTTGTCATCTTAGGCCATTCTGTTTTATCTCTGTACGTAGACGTGTAGGTAGTCGCGTTCGCAGTATGAAGAACATTTTTAATATACTTGAAAGGCAGCGATTATTAGTAACAATATTGGCAATTCACCTACCGGCAGTTAATAATATGCTAGTTATTCAGTTAAACACAACCCATGCTTTTGTAACACGAATGGTTGTAGGCAAAGAGGTAAGGGAAAACTTGACATGACATATATTTCCGTTGTTCTTAGATGTCTTCAGCGACACTCGCGTGTGCTGCAAGATACATCTTGAATGCGTCGTAAAGTGGCCAAGAAAACCTAACGTTTAATTATCGTGGAATAGGCAGACGTCCTCTTACTACTGGAAAGGCACCTTTTAGCACAGACACTGCAACAGAGTATAATACTATGCAAATGAGCAGTAGTGACATTTGGTTTGTCTCAGCTGTGTTTTATCTTGATGAGTGTGTTGTTTCAAGTACGAACTCATGACCACCATACTTATGTGCTGGGCACTGTCACAACAGCACCAACTTTAAGTTAGATTTGAACGGAAATTGTACACCATACGCACTTACAACAAGAGTGTCGATTTCGTTTCTGCTCAATAAATCGTCTTCAAATATCTTTGTATCAAGACTGTGTAAAAGTAGAATGCAGTATGGAGGGTGGCTACCACTGTTTGTTCAAGTTCTCATTACTCCCCTTATTATTCACTTTACGTACTAGGTTCCTGCATGATTTCTGCTTTTTTTTTTCCTGAGGTATTATCTGCGGATGTTTGTCGATTAAATTTAAACTCACTATTTATACAAATGTAATCAATTTATAATCCTTTTCTGGACATATTACATACAAACTGAACGTGCTGGCGGGTTATTTACACAACTTGCAATAGTATTGTTTAAATAAATCTTAAGTCCTGTCTACTTTACTGCATGTACTTTGCATGACCATTCATCTTCAGAATATCACTGGCGGCATAGGAAGTAAAACAAATTGGGATAAAACGTCTACAAAGACGCTAAATCGATTTTATTTACTATTTTCGGGTGTGAAATATCATAAAATACCGGCTTGGTGTGGGTAGAAATATTCCTCCAAAAATTTTAATAAAAATAAAAAAACTGATAAATTCAATGCGGGAATAATTTCGTGTCAACGAAATTCTAGTCATCGACAAATTAGTAGTGACAATAATATATATGGTCAACATGGTTTTCTCCAAGCAGCTGATTAAAACACTGTTTAGTCTTACACATCCTGGAATACGATAAGTAGGCCTTTGTCGAGGAAAAATGTTAGAATAAAATTAATGGGAATGTGAGAGAGTTATACCGCCTTTTAATAACGAGGTGTTAAGAGGCGACGAGGGTGAAGTGAGGTGAACGGACAACACTACATCCATGCCTGAGCCAGGATTCGAACTCAGGACTTCTCGCACCGTTGACTGGCGCCTAACCGACTACTCTACGGAGGCCGGCAAAGTTAATATACTTTTCCAATTTAAAAAAATATCTCTGCATTTTATGTGACCTAGCTGTATAGTTTACATTTTCTGCTTAACTTACAAAGTGCATTATGCATTTCCTGAACTAGCACTGTTGCACCTGATAGTCCAAAAAGTTCCCTAAAAACCGATTCTAATTCCTGATGTTTATGTGTCAGTTAAAATATCCACAGTACTGGTAATTAATAAATATTAGTAAAACGAAAAAAAAAAAGTTGAGACCAATTTCACCCACGATGTCTGTCGTGCTTGACTTTTAGTGGATGTTTAAGTATGGTAGGTTTAGATCGATATAATTTTGATATTACACTTTCTGTCGGTGACATGATAATTCGAGCACAAAGTTTATGCTAAAAGTAAAAAGAACTAAGAAAACATCTAACACAACAGATTGACACATAAAAGTTTGTAAATCTAGCTCTTAGCTGTGGAATGCGGTGCAAATAACTTCTACGTTATTTGAATAATTTACAAAATTTGTTTGACATTGTGTAAAGTAATTTCACTGCATTGATGGAAGCCCGCTAGCAAAAAGTGACGACAGCAGACCACACTATTGACAGTTTTTGTAGCAAAAATTTTTAATCACTGAATTTGACTACTTATTTTCAATGATAGCTAAAATATCACATTTATTTCCCACACCTAGGGTTGAACAGTATCACGAACACCTTTAAGGGGACATAGTATTTATAACTATTTGTAAATAAACATTTATACATATAGCATAATATCACAAACACACCCTTCTGTGTAAACAAGAAAATTTACTATAAAAAGTAAAGATCATCTGGTATTCATATTAATAGAGGTGCTCTAGATATGAGCGGTTGTAACTGAACCATGCAATAACAGTTTCCATCAGTAAGGTAACAGAGTATGGAAATGGAAGTTGTACACTACAATTTCTTGACAGTCCACTCTATAAATGACACACATTACAACATGCTATAGTGTACTCGATCTTTCATTACAAATATTGTTTGCGGAGTTATATATAGAGTGTTTCTTAACTTATGTTACAAATTTTGGAAGGTGATTCCTCATAAAAAATGAGGTCGAAGCCATTTTCATCTAGTGCCATTTTTAAGGGATACATGAACTCTTAAAAATCCATTTTTATTTTAATATTTTATTTTTTAGCAAATATCGGAAACCACTTTAAGGTTGGTTACAATTCTCTGCACAATATTTAGTGTTATCGAGATCATCAAGCTGTGATGAAACCGCTCGTTAAAACCCTCCCCCTCAACCCTTCATGTAAATAACAGGGGTTGCCACCCTCACATTGACCAAAACTTTTTTTACCGGTGAGTTTTGTGAACATTTTATGTTGTCTTTCTGAACAGTACTTCTAATTAACAAAAAAAGTCCTCTTGTTGCAAGTAGCTAGAATTCACTGTTTACGAGAAAATAATTCGCACAAATAGTCAGTAGTCAGCAATAAACTGCATTCCTTGTATTGTATTGTTGGCATAGTGCAATGTATTGTAAACGAATACAAGTATCGATCACCACGTGAAACGTCTAACAGTATGCCTGTTAGATTAAAAAACATTGACAAACAATTCTTAAATAAATTGCACGTAAAATGTGCAAGTTGCATGGAGACCCGATCGCTACATGCCACATCGAAGACGTCAGGCCAATTTGTGTTCCCGCAACTGTGGCATGGTGCGGTTTAGTTTGTCTGAGCTTGCAAATTTGCACGTAATGTATGGTGCCGAACATTCACATGGACGGGAAGCAGCGAGGATGTACGCAGAACACTTTCCACAACAGCGACACCATACGTCTCAAAACAACGACACCATACTTCAAACAACGACGACACCGTAGCCACACCATGTTCCAAGGACTTGACCGCCGACTTTGTACGACAGGCTTATTACATCCTATTATGCGTGAGACAGGTCGAACTCGTTCTGTTCCAATGATTGTGAAAGAAGGCATACTGGAAGACATAGAGAACACACTCAGCACCAGCATTCGTATCATATCACATCATCCAGAGAGCTACACGACAGCTTGGCTCATATTGAAAGAGCTAAATCTTTAACCTTACCATGCGCAAAATGTGCAAGCTCTACGAATAGGAGACTATCCACGACGACGTAAGTTGTGCGAATGGTTCTTACGACGTACAGTACGTCCGCAATTCCACACATTTGTCTTGTTCGCAGACGAGGATACCTTTACGCGTAATGGATGTTTCAACATGCGCAACAGTCATACGTGGTCAGATAAAATCCTCGAGATATTTCCGTTCGTGCACATCAGGAGCGATTTTCAATCAATGTGTGGTGTAAAATGAGTGAGTGGTCACTTACTAGGTTCGCACGTTCTGCCAAATCGTCCCACCGGCCATGTGTATCGGGACTTCCTAGCAAACGACATGCCAGTTATTCTTGATGATGTACCCCTTGATGTGCGAACACGTATGTGGTCCCAGCACGATGGTGCACCTGCACACTTCAGTCGCGTAGCGAGGCAGCAACTGACAGACATGTTCGTGAAAGATAGATCGGCAAGCAAATTCTCCAGACCTCAATCCCTTAGATTATTTTTTATGGGGTCATATAAAATTCTTGGTGTATGCTACTATTAGTGTGGAAAACCAAACTGACCTTTATCCACGAATCGAGGTAGCCTGCAACAGTGAACACATAACATATTACAAAGTACAAAATACCTAAATGATATCTTCTGCATGGACGTCATCAATTCGAAACTCTTCTTCTCCTTCTTCTTTTTCTGACTGTGCACTGTTGGTGCATGTACCATGGCAGGTTCCACAAACATATGTGCATTTAATGCCTGCTTTCCGACATCCACATCGTACACCACACCCATTTGTACAGCGGCAAAATATGTTATTTAGAACTGTGTCAGGAACCACCGGGTCCAATGTTTTTATTGGAAATAGGGATTCATCTTCTCCTCTGGCCCATACCCACTGATCAGAAGGTAAGTAGTTATCCAGCCACTGTTGAATCTGCAAATACACTCTCAATGAGTGTTGCCTTGCTGAGTCTTTGGTGGGAGGAAGTGAAGAGAGATTTGCTTTGGCCATGGTTGATGATTTGAGGAATGCTGAATACCGATGATCATTCAAATTGTGTTGTTTAGCATTGGCTGTGTATACAGCAAGGAACATACTCTCACCAGCTTGTGACACAGCATCAGGTGTAGATGAGGGGTTATAAAATATTTCAGCAGTATCTCTTATTCGATTTTGTTGTCTTTTGTATAGTGTGACAGTAGCTGCTTTACTTTTATAATAAATGGCTGAGGTCGTACCACAGCCACTGAAAACGTGAAGAAGGAAGGTGGATTGATAAAATGGTAGTTCTTAGAGAGAATTTTATGAACATAATTTTGCTTCTACTTTACCCCTGCTAGGCTTAAATAAATAAATGTTGCTATGTGGTGGTGCCAAAGCAGTCAGTAGCACTACCAAGTCCACGTCTTCCCCAATGATAACCACATTAGGGGAAGTGCTTGCCTTTCTATCCCACATTTCACGATTGTAGTAACAGCATCACTTGTAGCGACCTTAGTTTCTATTCCTCTGGCCGTCATTTTCTGTGCGAGGTAATGAATAAGCCTTGTTTTATTCCTTTCATTTGCCAAAAAATGTTCCTTTTGAATGGTGATGTTCATGTTCTCATCAAACTTAATGTCAACAGAAGTATTTGTGGTGCTTCTTCTTTTCTGTCCTGCTCTTTTTGTACTGTTCACATCACCACATCCATCGAAAACTACAACACAGTGTTCACCATAATGCTTGATCGTGTAGACTACATATTGATCACAAATTGAAGAAAACTCGCTCCCAACACTCCATTTTACTCGGTGTAGGAGGAAGCCACCATCTACGACATTAGTACTCATTTTGATGTTTATTGTATTCTTGTTAGGACTTACTACATGAAGTGCATCACAGAGAGTTGACTTCTTTGTCTTCCTCAAACCACCTTCATTGAAGAGAGCCAATGGGAATTGAGATAACTCATAACATAACAGATCCATATTCTAGAAACTTTCGCAACAAAACAGGAGTCCAATATAATACATTTTCAGCCATTTTCAGCACACTATATACTTCCTCAATTTCTGTGATATTCGATAACAGAGACAAACATGTCGTTAAAAAAACTCCTGACAATAACATTCACAGAACTGTTTAACGATCTAAAAAACCTGAAACTTGTGGCTTTGTTCCTTCATAGATACACCGACGACTGTGCTGCCCAGTAATAATTTACAAATAAATAACATGTGCACATGGCTTACAAATCCTCATAAGACGCGTAGAAGTGTTATTTCTGGACTAATTGTCACTAATAATGTGTTAGTATGTTTCCATTAACATTTTCTATATAAAAACTATATTTTAAAATAAAATAAAAGCCATGCTTTGTAAACCACAAAATCATATTCATAACGAAGCAGATAATTATTGCGCCGTAGAGTATAAAATTTATTTAAAAAATTAAGTATTGAAGTTACAACTGTAACTCATTGTCAATAACAGTTTCTTAAGTGCTCGATTTAAATAACTTGATGATTTCATTATATGAAAAATAAAGCTGAATAACATTGCCATATTATTTTATGAATGGTTGAACTATAAAATTAAATTACTGAATCTTTTTTTCTAATATAACCAATATAACAAGAAGTTCCAAATTTATGAAATTTTCAACACCCTGTATTTCCGTAAGTATTTATTTTATAGAAATATTGTTTACGTTTTTTGTGGGAAATTACATTCTCTTTAATTTTTTATATGAATTAATTTTTGCTACATCCCATAGTTTGGGCGCTACTTAAGGAAAACCGCTGAAATGAACATTTAAACAGTCCCCCCCCCCCGCTCACCTCCCACCAACGGGAACTTTTAGTATGTTGTTCGGTATACTTTCCCTTACACCTATGCAAATTTTCCAAAACTACACGATTATTTTTCCTAATAAGTATTTTTTGACCTAAATTGCCTGGACTATTGTGGCAAAGTTAAACTTCGTTGGTGAAATCGACCATTAGCCAGCGCTTTGAACACTGAATAGAGACATAAATTACTGTAAAGGAAGACTAGAAAGATTATATTTTGCATACTTAAATTATTTGTAGTACTATTATAATTTTGAGTAGGCCTAATACAGTTAATGCAATTTGGCAACCTAGGAACGAAATTCCAAACAGTCCTGGAACAGTTTATAAATTTGTTTTTAAGTATTTTTTTTTAATTTTTAAATTTTATCAAACATGTATACTGTTTGTAAGGATGGGAGTACATGTTGAACGCTGGACTGCAATTTTTTATGTTTCATTACACTTGATCACTCAGTCAGTATTATTAATTCTCAAAACTCCTAGTGTAGTGGATTTATTGATAATACAGACAGATTTTGTAGTTATTCTGTGCGTGATTGTGTTTATTTCTTGTAGTTTGAATTGGTTAATAGTAGACATTAGAGGTATTTGTATGGTTTTATTCTACCATTTCAACAGTCTTTACTCAGCTATGTTACTGACGTTGTACTCATAGAAGTTCACCTTTACCAGTTTGCAATAATTCCTTAACATACATAAGAAATACCACTTTAATTGTGACAAAGTGAACTAATAAAAACATATCTCTATATATTAAAGAGAACACTGACTGACTGACATATCAAACTTAAGCCCAAACCACTGGAACTAGAATCGTGAAATGTTTTGTGTGGTTTCTTCTCAGGTCGTAGGCAAGCACTAAGAAAATATTATTCGAAATTTGACCTCTAAGGGGGTGGCAAGGGGTGAAATGTATTTCCGAAGAAACGTCATAAAGCTTGAACCCGACGGCCTATCATCGCGATTTTTACTTTACTACGACACACATAAAATGATTTCAGGATTTTTCGAAACTGAACATTTAAGGGGTGAAAAGACTCTAATTGTGTTTCCGATAAACTATCAATATCTATCGAATCCTCCGGGATAGAGAGTTGGTTTTCACTTCAAAATGTTACTTACGTAAATATCCAAAAAGCAGTTTTTGGATTTATTGAAATTCGACCCCCAAGCAATAAAAAGAGCTAAATTAGTTTTTTTTATGAATCGTTTATATCACTGAAACATAGTTAACTATCGTCGTGATTTTTACTTCAATTGGTTAAGTAAACAAAATATGACATGACTCCAAGACGTTTCGAAATTTTTAAATTAAAGGGTTGAAAATACGTGAAATGTGTTTTCGATTATTCCTTCGTATCCATAGAACCAATCGAGATATAGAAATACTCTGCTTTAGATTGATACTTTTTTAATATTCCAAATAGCATTCAAATAGACTATATTTTCCGAATTCGCCCCCCAAAAAGTAAAAAATAGTGTAAAATATATTTTCGATTCACAATCGATATAAATCGATACCATTTATTTGTATTTAGCGACGTGATTTTTGTTTTAGATTGATGCTTACTCTAATAACTGAAAATTAATTTAAGGAATTTTCAGATATTCCCTTCCGAAGGAGGTGAAAAGGGGGGAAAAGTGATGGAATGTGTTTTCAATTAATCGTCAATGTACATGATGTTACAAAAAACACCGACAAACTCAGGCAGGTGATTCCTTATAAAAATTAAGCGGAAAATATGCATGACATTATGTACGTAACCGTAATATTAAGGGAGTAATTCGCCTTTGAAAACCAACTTTTAAAACATTTATTTCCCCACAAACCGAACACTAATCGACGTAAACTAACAAAATGCAAGATATTAATTCATGACAATACGGCCTACAAACCAACAGTAAACGCCAGCTGATACATTCAAACCTTACGAAAACAAAACGAGTGACCATCCTTAAATTGCTGACAAGTTTTTTAACGTAAGGATAATCCAACATTTAAAAGTGAATTATTGGGTACTGTGAACATAGTAATAAAAAAGGTCCTCTTGTAGCGACTGTCTAGGACTCATATTTTTCGTGCAAAACGCACGTGAAGTTTTGGAGTGGTGACAGAGAGCCTAGTGTGTAGGCAACACTACGTACTCGAGTGTCTGGTTTATTAATGAAAAAAAAAAAAATGTTTCATAGGATGCAAGTCCGTGCGTTTACATATGAGTTTTCATTACCTCTAGAATATAAAATATTTTTCATTAAGCATGCTCGTTTCGTTTGCGTGTTACGTATCCGCTTTCTTACGCTTCTGTTTCGCTGTGAAATGGACCTTATAGCTTCTGTTCTGTATGACGTAATGCACCCACGAATATAGTTAATAAACTGATTTGTAGATGGCGACCTAGTTCTCCAGAGACGATTAGTTGAGACACTGGCCACCAGTCGGAGTCCCAATCGCAGCTTGTAGATCAGTTGATAATCGAGCGTGGCCAACTGTATTAACTGATCTAACATTTTAGGTCAGTTGAATAACCCTCCGTTTCGCACTTAGGTGCTTCTTTCACGGGACAACCAGGCAGTAAATCCTCCTCGCCGCAAAAGTTTTCGTTGGCTGTAAAACTGAAACTCTGCCTTCCTTTGTAAAATATTGACAGAAACTTAAAAAAATTGTTGGAGTGGGACTGGCTATATCCCTATTGGCGTATGGGAGTGTCTTTAGAGACTAGGGGAGTGACTTAAAGGACTATTAGAGCAGTTGATCATTAGAACAGTTGAAACCACCCCTTTGTCTACTAGCACTTCTCTCTCCATCGAGCTGCTCGCTGCAATCCCCTCTTCCTGCCATGCCCATCCTGAAGTCCCATCCATCGCTTCTACCCACCAGCGCCCGCAGAAGACTGTCTTGGATCCCTTGGCCAACAAGCAAAGTGCAGGTAAAGCTGAAAACTGTATGCGTCTAACAAGCGAGCAATTTACATTCGCCTTCCGTCCAAACTTTGAAGGAAGGCAAGACATCACTTAGTATAAATAACGGTTAAAACAAAGAACTAAACTAATTTTATATAGTTCTTTTTTTTTTTTTTGCACGTGAAAACTCGCACAAACGCGTACTTTCCGTACTCTCAGAGGAACCGGGTGACTGGCTTGGTTCCCTCTGCTCCGCTGTCCCAAGGGCGCACGGAAATACCCGAAGACAGAAGAGGTGGCGGGCCCGAAGTGCTGGCAGAACGTTCGGTAATGGAGGTGTGGGAGGCACGGGTGGCAGCGAGGAGACATGGAGGGTTTATACCACTTATACGAATGTTTGTTTCTCCGAATCGCTTCTTCCCTGTTTCCAGAGGAGAAGGGCCTACCTCCACTCTCAGCTTATTGTCTGTACTCGCCCCTCCCAACCTCCCACAGAGCGCACCAGTAAGAAGGTCGGCAAGAAACAACGAATACCCACTGACCTCCCACTGTGCGAACTGTTCCGAGCTCTCATCTGGAGAGCTGTTTCAAACGTTTTACTCTAGTCTATGTTTACTGGATAAAGCACGTAAGTAAAACTGTGCTTTAAAGTTACCGCTAATGTCGAGATAAATAGCCGTACTTGATTGTATCCTTCTTTAGAATACATTTGCAATTAATTTGTACATTTACTATTTAATTGAGTTAGAAAACAATAAATATGTCGTTGTTACCCATACAGCAGTTCTTCACTTCCGTGACATTCAATAAAACATAAATTGAATAGTTGTTATTTAGAATTATCCTTAGTATAAACTGAATATCTAAGCTAATAAAATATTTTCAATTTATTTTTAAAAATTTATTTAATTGTTTTAATGCGAATTAAAAAACTAAAATTGCAAATGAATAGTGGCAGAGAAATCATGCTTCAAGTAATTAAAATGTTTTCAGTACGCAGAAGATACTCAGTTACTGCTATCCTGTCGTGTTGATGAAGCGGACAGAAAGTATCGGAAAGTAGCATTGACTTACACAATACATACAGGATTGTACGAAACAAACTCAGAAAAAAAATTGTATTGCATTATGTTTGAATCAAATAGTCTACAGTATTACAAAAATTAAATATCATAATGATATCTCACTAAAAAAGGAAATAATACATGAAAATAATTAATATGAAAACTTAGGAAATACATAAGACAAAAATATTTATACGGATAAAATTATCAGCAAATACCTAGTCGGCTGACTTCTGTTTGAGACACCTGACTAATGTATTTGTGCGATGTGTTACTACTGTCTTTAACTAATGTGCAGGATTGTTTGTTGATATCAGTAAAAAACAAAATCTTATACATAAGGTACAGAACATGTGTTTAAAATATTATTTCAACCTCAAAATCAAGAACACGGAAAATAGAAGGTTATATTATTAAACTATTCAATTTAAACTAGTAGTAGATACCCCGATAAAACATATTTATCGGAAAGACATTAAATAATTTCAGTGCACTGTCACAATACAAGAAATAAAAACCTCTTTAAATTGCCTCCAGTCGGTTTACAAATATTAGTTCAGCAAGATTTGCAGTGGCATGCTGGGAGACTTGAGAAATCTCTCATACTAACACTACAAATTTACGGAGAAATTACGCCTTTTATGCTAAACAACCAGTTTAAATAGAAAATACTTTTCGTTTTTGATTTTTGTCATATGATCGTTCAAAATATTGTACTTTCGGAAATTATTATTTGTTTTAACTGAAAGTTTATTTCATATCTCCAAACTTTGTAATGTTTAAAGTTATTGTTAGTTTGATGCAGTGTTTGGTGTCATGAAATTGTAATATTGATGATTAATATTTGCTCAATACTGTTAAGGCAATAACTGTAAAAAAAATACATACCAATTGTAAACCACCACATAAAAATGTAAAATATATATAACGTCAGCAAAATGTATATCTTCTGACAGTTTCACTTTGCCGCAAACATTTCGTGTGTCATACAAATTAAAAAAAGTTCAAATGAAATTCTGCTAACTTCGAACTGGAAAGTACAGAATTATCCCCAACCAACTCGTATAGCTGTTTAAATTAGTAATAGTTATCACGTGTTACATACAAACAGTATCATTAACTGAAAATAAATGTTTACAATTTGTATGTGAAACAAGAAATAATGGCTAGGTAAATCTTATTATTGTATAAACGTTAAAGAAGTATGTTCGAAAAATTTCGAAACTTTTTAAAATTCAAATAATTATTTTTGGCCGTCCTTGGGTTTAAATTATTTGTAAACTGACTGGAATAAAGCAGCCTACTTACACTCCTGTAAATACTTTCAGAGTCAGATTCTGCAGGTAATTGTGGCTACTGTGATGTATGTCACTTGGTTCTTATCTGGAAGACTGTGTTCTTCATTGCATTTATTTTGTGCCTGTAAGTACACAGCTTAGCTCGACCTTTAAATTTGATATTAACGAAGATTGAGTTGATCATGTACATTTTTCAACTGGAAAGTTTTAAAACTAAGAATTGTTAGCAATTTTTAGTACTAAACAAATTCACCGACCTTGGAAATGCAACAGGTTTTAAGGAAAATGTTCGGTTTTAGAGAATTTGCAGACTTTGATCATCCATTTAAACCATTTAAACTATCCCACAAGCAATGAAACTCAAATCACGACTCACTTAGCAGCCAATATCATAACATTCGTAGTCTCAGTTTAGTCCAACATGTTAGTTATAGATGGCTCAACTAGTCAGAATGGGTTTGGAGGAAGGAACATTATGCGAACAAAACCTCCTTCCGGGTGAAACGAACGATGTTTTTTTTAATGCTTTACTGATTGTCGACGGTTAGTGCTTTCGTACTCCTTCTGTTAAAAAGGCATAGGAGAAATAAGATAATAGTACTTCCGCTCTTACAAAGCTAGGATTAATAAATGCTTCATTTTAATAGAGTTGCATGGTGTTGGGCTGGTTAAAACTACTTCAATGTATCATTTTTTAATTTTCTTAAAAATATTAGTACAAATGCGTTTCAGATAAGGTGAGAGGTAATCCTATTTCCTGTTACCTAGATATGAAAATGCTTAAATATACAAACAGTTTAGTACATGATTAGTGTCTAATCCATGTTATTTAAAACCTCATAATACTTCCCTTTTAAAATATTATTAACGTTTTGTTTATTAGTCCTTTAATAAACGTGCATTATACCAAAGCTGATACTGTTTATTAGTCCTTTAATAAACGTGCATTATACCAAAGCTGATACTTTACAAACACTTCTTAAAGTGCAAATTAGTGAGTTCTGTGACAGAAATTGAGATACTTTTCATTGCCTTGTTCGTAAATGTTCTATTGGAACTAACCTAGTACACACAATAGAGCTCGTACCCTTGACGATTATAGTACGGGATACGAGATATCAACACAAAATCGCTATTGCTGCAGAAGAGGTACCTATCAAAGAACGGTAATAGCTAACTTTAGGGAGAAATTTTAAGACATGTTTCTTTCACATATGTGTGTTTTCACAATAAATGTTTCATCACAAGTTTGATGAACACTGTGTAGCTTCCGTACCTAAATTACAGTACACTTATAGTTTTAAATCTGCAACACGAAACCTCTAATGTTTCAAAATCGTAGCTTATGTGTATGTGCTACGTTATATGTCAAGGAAGTTTCACACAACATGGTTGTGACCTAAAGAAGCCAAGATATTGAAAGTCTGTGGTATACTCTTGTTATTTAAGAGGAGACTATTTCTGCATTTGCTATTCGTTAAGGGAGAAATATTTAACTTATGTCGCCTTCCATCAAAGTGGTTGTGCAACAGTACGTGGTTGTAAATAAACCATCAATACAATCGAGTCAGAAGACAATTTGGATAGTATTTATCTCTTCCTACTAAATGTAACTCAGAAATCCACATTTCTTTTTGGGATGCATTGTTTTTAACCAATGAGTTGTAACGTGGTGAGTACACTTTAGTAGCTAGCAGTAACTCATTATACTGCGATTATTTCAATAACTATTCCACGTTGGTTCAAGTAACAACTTACCGGCAAAATTGTGAACCAGTTATAGAAAATGCCAGTTATTGTGTTCTAACTGAATGCATCTAGTTTAATGTAAGTAAAGTTGATGGTTTTCTTCTCCAATTGTACAAACTATTAAAAACAAAGTTTCACAATTTAAAATAATTTAAATAATAGTTACAAAAAATTTGGAAACGAGAGTGCTAAGGCAGTTGTGAAATTAAGAGCAATCTGATTGTGTATGAATTTTAACTTTAAAACCGTGTATGTATATAATGAGAGATGGTGAAAAATCGCGAAAATGTTTTCTGCTAGCGAGTTCTGCAAATCAGTGTAGCGCCCTGCATCATGTATTATTGGCCGACGGTTATGTAACACAGTGTAGCTGTTTACAAATCAAAGACGTCCAGTAGTAGCGCGCCAAAATTATCATTGGCCCAGTCAAATAGGGACTTGCCTGTAACGAAATAAAAGCGTCGGAAATGAATACATTACACTGAAGCCTAGAAAACAGTCAACTTATCAGCGATAAGTCACATTCTCCAAATATAATGTAAGATTTCGAATGAGTTCGATCAAATTCCAGTCATTACATAAAAATACAAGCCATACACTATATCGTCGAACTATGAGTAAAGCCTGCGTACATGAATTACTGCGGCTCAGTAACAATTAGACCAGTCTCCGTAGCGTAGTCGGCTGCGCACTGGTTTGTGGTATGAAGTACTACGACTTAGTTACAATTAGGCCGGCCTCTGTAGCGTAGTCGAATGAGCACCAGTTGTGGTACGTGAAGTACTTCGACTTGGTAATGTTTGGCCGGCCTCCACAGCGTAGTCGGTTAGGCGCCGGTCGCAGTACGAGAGGTCCTGAGTTCGAATCCCAGCTCGGACATGGCTGTTGTTTTGCCCGTCAAATCTCTTCGCCCTCACTGGCTTTACGACCTAGTTGTTAAAGGAGGGAGGGTTTAAAATCCTCTCACCTTCACCGTAAATTTTTCTAAGTCGGGCCACATTGAACTTTAATTTATATTTCTAGGACACTTTAGTCATATGTTGCAATAAAGCTTTGTCTGGGTGGTTTCCGATTACCATTATCCGTTGTCGAGATTCGTAAACACTTAGATAACAATAAATATTACTGCCAGCAGAATTCTTCTACCTACTAACTGTATCCCGACTGTACCTTAAAACCCTTATTCGACATGATTCTCGTAACTCCCAGTCAAAGCGTCGCGACGAGATTTCTGGACTCTCTCATTTAAGTGAATTTAACAGATTTGCGCCACCTCCAGTGTTTCTTGCCTAACTTTTAATACTCGTGTCAGAAGTGGGATGGAAACACTTAAAAAAATATAAAATAATTAAAATAAGTGTATGTAAATATGCATTTTCACTTACATATTGAATATTTAAAGAAAAGTAATTTAATGTTAATAATTATACGCTTACAAGAATTATTGCTAGTGAGTTGGAAGGATTGTGAGCCTTGACAAAGGGACAATGTTAATGAGAATGTAGACAAGAAAACCGACAGTGTTTAAGATAATGTCGACAAAAAATTGAAGGAATCAGGCAGCTTGTGCATACAAACGTTGTGTATGTGGACTAAAATTAATTGTTTTTCAAATGGTATACCATAATATCGGCGGTTTTGTGTGTAAAACTTGACAAAAGAAAAATCGGAAATGTAAAAGACGATCTGCAGAAAGAGGTGAGTGTCTTAAGGACAGAATGATAGAAATTCCTATATTGGAAGACGTGTGGTCACCATCGACATGCGAAGATAGCTATGCAACGAAGTCAGAAATGAGGCACGAGGTTAACGACGGAAAGAACTCTGCAACGTCAGATTAGTGGCAGGAATGTCACAGCACATGAATTCAGATGGTGTTGTCGTGTCTGGGATTGGAAAAGAGGTTATAATCAAACCTGCCACTTATGATGGCCACAAATCATGGTGTATCAGCACCAATACGAGATTATCGCAACCCTGAATGGCTAGACAGCAGAACAGCATGCCTACTGCCTGTCAGCCATGTTGAAAGGTCCTGCACACATCTATGCCTTAACGACATTTTCTATAGTATTTTACATTAGTTTCTGGTTCAGAACTGTGCTCCTGTGACTGCAATTTGTGACATGTTCACCATGCTCAACTTTAAAGTCGCAGCCAGCGACCTGGGGACTCTCGCTAAGAACTTTGGCAAGACACTGTGAGGCAAACCTATCAGTCACTCTAGGGGGTCCAGAGGAGGAGCGGGAAGTGATTGCGAATGGCTTCTTCATTGATATCATTACTGATATGAAGATGCGGCAAGCAGTACGCCGGGCAGTACCACACCATACCCTTAGCTCATGCAATGGAGGTTGAGTTGTCACGGCGAATTGGTTTGCGGTGCGAATAGTGGCACTGACAAGTGATGAAAAAGGGAACCGTGTCGAAAATACTCCAAAGGAAACTGAGACTCCAACGAATGTCATTTACAGAGATTTGGTACTGCAGAGCACCGTGTCGACCACAAAACCGACCAGAATGTTGGGACTGTGGACGACCATGACAGCCCGTGCCGACGAAATCGGCGAGGACGTCGAAAGTTACAAGATGCCAACCAATCTGTCAAAAATTCAGGAAATATGTGAACACGAGTCTTTAAGATTGAAGTTTGGTGATTGCTTATGGTAAGTCCCCACATTTCAAGTACATCCGGTGAAACAAGAACTTAATGCATTGCTGGTAGAAGGTAGCTTGTACGATGAAACCTATCAGATGGTCGTTGATACAGGGGCTACCAAGCTTGAATACAAAGTCTACATAGCACATATTGAAGAAACATGTTTATTACTATACATTTATATGTACTGAGCAAACTAGGATGTTGTATTGACACTCGACTGGGGATCTTGAGAGTAGTGAAAGAGTGGTAGTAATAATACCACGACCAGAATTAGCCTCACCAGTCTGCTATTCAGTAGTTTGGTTTTAGGACAATGTGCTGCCAGCCTCAAGTGAAATTGTAATGCCGGGATGCTGTGTAGGTAAATTTGTGATGTTCTTAGGATTTATTGAGCCTATGGGTTGAAGGAGTGATCTCCCTGATAAAGTACTTGTAACAAGGCCTAAAGTTTTATCAAACTTGGATAACATGAATGTTAGAATAAAAAAAAGCACATACAACACAATTAGTCTTGAGGCGGCCACAGTTGTGGTAATGTAAGGTTTCCCAAATAAATACAGCTGGGCCATAAACCTTAAAGGAGGATTATGTTAAGCACACTCTGCAAACTCCCTTATAGAACTCTGATAGAAAGCAAGGAAAAACCTAGATTGGAAACAAGAGAGGATTTATTCAGAACTCTCGATGAAGGAAAAAAAATATTTTTTATGTGGTTCACGTGGCCTTGGTAGGACATCTGTCGCATGCCACTGTATGGACGCAGGAGAGGCTAGATGTATTAAGCAACCTCCTTGGCAGATGTCAAAGAGGTTTATGGCATTCTGCAGAATAATTAAGGATATCGATGTGAAAGAGCCATTAATCAGCCCTTGAATATCTCCCATTGAGTTGAATAAGAACGAAGATGGCTCTGCAAGATTTTGTGGAGATTACTGCCAGAGGAATGATGTGACCAGGCAATACATTTACCCACTTACTTTGTTGGATGACACATTGCATAGCCTGGCTGTGTAAAAATGGTCCTGCACCTTCGATATGAAAATATTTTGCTGACAATTTGAAATGGCCCCAGAAGATAGAGAGAAGTCTCCTTTTTCTGTACAAAGAAAAGGGACTTGGCTATTCAAGGTCGTGCCTTTTGGAAAGTGCAATGCTCGAGTGACATTCGAACAACTAATGGTAGTACTGTAGTATATTGGTCCGATTTATTTAGATTACATTCTTATCATAGGGAAGACATTCGAAGAGTACTTTGAATGTCATTGTTAGTTGTTGCAGACTGTAATTTCAGATAATTTAAAGCTAATTCCCACAAATTGCCACACATTAATAAAGTGAATATCCTGGGATACATAATGTCGGCTGATGGGATTATAAGCCTATCCTGAGAAGACAAAATGAATCAAAGACTAGCCACAGTCAACTGATAGGACTCAAGTTAGAATATTTCTGGAGATTCTGGTTATTTTTTCGGCGTTTTTTGTATTAGTATTCCACAAAGGGAAAGCGATTACTTAAATTGATTGAGATGAAAAAAAAATTATCTGGACTCCCGAATGTGAATCTTCATTGAGAAATTATAAGTTTCTCCTTCTGTCGTAGGCTACTCTAGCAGTGAACGTTGGTTATTTTTTTTTTACACTGATACTAGTGATGTGGGGATTGGTTTTGTGTTTCACAGATCCAGTATGGAAAACAAAAGGCCATTAGAATATTTAAACAAAGTGTTACATAACCCGGAAGAAGTTACTGTGTACCTAGCAATAGGAACTCCTTACAATAGTTACGGCCATTTCTTATATTAAATATTGCATACACATAAAGTATTTTATTCTAGGAACAGCTTATGCTTCATTATACTGGCAAGTGAATTTCAGAAACCCTAAAATACAAATGGCTCGGTTAATACAACACCTCCAAGAGTATGATTTTGAAATACAGAACCGGCCTAGATGACTACACAACAATGTTGATGCATTTTCCACGAAGCCACATGAGCCAGTGTGCTCCGATTTTAAGCACTAAGAGGAGAAGTCTGGAAGACACCAACTGCTCGAAGAACAAGAACGCAAGAGTTCACAACAAGCAATAAACTTTCTCCTTAGAGTGATAAAAATATTAGCACAGATCAGAGAAGTGAACTTGCTCTTAGTCCAATATTACAACTGAAAGAAAGTGATCAGCATCCTGGGTGAGCAGAGCTATTTAGACAAGTGTTACAACCACAGCATACTGAATACAATCGGATTCTCTAGCCTACTGGAACTAAGAAAGTGCAGATGCAAAGGCAAACAAACACATCTACGACTGGTACTCACAGAAATTTGAGTTTCAGAGGTTGTGAAGAAACTTCATAGTTCATCAGCTAGGGGAATTTGGGAATCAGAAAAACTCTCATCTCTACTTGCAGAGAGATATTAAAAGTTGGATCAGAACATATTATGTATGTGCTTGGAGGAAGGAACCAAGAACTAGGAGTCGATGACATCTTCAAAATATGTATTTGGAACTCTGTTTGAGAGGTTGGCAGAATAAATGTTTATTCCCTTGCCATTAACAATGCAGAGCTATCGGCAACTATTTGTGATGCAAGATTATTTCACAAAGTGCCCTAAAGTCGTATCGATACCTGATCAAGAAGCTAGCATTTTGGCTGATACATTAGGTCAGCATGTATTCTCAATGTTTGGAATGTCACTTGAACTTAACTCTGACCAGGGCTGTAACTTATAAGCCACACTGTTACAGGTGGTGACAAAATTCCTATAAATGAAGAAAACACTGATTAAACATTTTTATCCTTGGACTGGATGGTCGAACAGCTGAACCATACTTTAGAATAATATCAGTCAATTTTTGTAGCAGATAATCAAAAGGATTGGGACTCTAAGGTGCCCCTAATCTAACTTCGATTTTTGGTATACCATCCATGAAGCAATACGGATAACGTCTTCGAAGTTGCTCATAGGGAAATACCTTCGCCTCCCAGGTGATGTGTTGTTTGAGTGACTAACAAAAGTAGATCAGCCGGCTTCACTGACCATCTATGCCAGTGAACTTTGTCGCAAATTGGGCATCATCTGTGACTTTATTCAGCAACATTTAAGGGTCAAGAATGACTAGAAAAAAATGAGGTACGAGTGGAAGGGACTTAAAGAAACATTTCAAGAGGGGCAGCTGATGTGGATGTACAACCTCCAGCGACGAAAAGGATAATGTTCTAAACCATAGAAATGCTGGGAAGGTCCTTACTAGTCAAGATGATGAAATATGTGTTTTCTGGATTGTTTGTTGAGTCTCTCAGGCAAGAAAACCCCAGGTAGTCAATTCAGACAGACTGGCTCTCTATGATGGACAAGAGACTATTATGTCTGTTCAGTACGAACAGCATTACAAGCCGCGACTCTCGTGCGAGAAGCATAAGTTGAGTAGCCAGCTGCAGGTTAAAAGGACAGCAGCATGCTCTATGCGACTAACGTTTCTCTTTGTATCTTGCCGCAGCGACCATCTGCACGTCTATCTTGATTTTCGTAAACACTCAGATAACAGTTAGTTTCACAGCCAAGAGAATTCTTCGACGTAATCATTGGTCTCCGACTTTCTCTAAGCCCTGATGTGACATGTTTCTCGTAACTCAGAGATGCTCCACGAGATTTCTGAACTCTTGATGAAGCGTATATAAGAGATCTGTGCAACATGCTGGAATAGTTTTTCCCGAGAGGCTTCTTGTGTGCGAATGAGTTAATTTTGGGGACAGAAGGTGGGTTGTAAAAAGGTTTTCAAGTATTAGTGTCGATGAAGACATTCTGGGACTTCTAGAGAGACAATGTGATGCTCCTGATATAGGATATTGTGTCCACCAAGTGTATGAAGATACTTTTAATTGATATATAGAGCTTGTGTAGAGAACTTATAATTGAATTTGAATTTGTAAAAGTTATAATGTAGTAATGGTTTGTTTTGTTCATCATGAACTAGAGACGTAATCGGGATTCCCTGATGACGCTGTTGCCTACATGACTCTTGGCAAATGAAGAGTGAGGTAATGTCTATTTTAGGCCTCTGGTCACAATGTTGAGCCGCCGATTAACGTCACTAAATGGGCCATATAAAAGCATCTGAACTGCGAAATAACGGAGTCCTCTGGGAGTCTAAAACGTGACTCGATTGCAGTGTGCGTCGACGAGAAACACTTTTGAAGGTAGCGTCGAGTCTGAGTGACACCAACGGGCTGTGTAAGGGACGAGCTACACTTGGGGGTGTTGTATTAACAGCAGCAGTGAAGAAGATGTCGGTATGCTACAGAGGAGTTCTGTTATGGGTCGACAAACAAAAAGGAGGTGTGCGACAGGAGTCGAGCCGAAGACCTCGAGAGTGAAGACGATAGTGTACTCGGGGTGCTGCGCAGCACATAGAGCCATCACCACTTCAGGCTGTTAAGGTTTGACATTGTGACTTTTGAAAGACTGTTAATTGGATAGACGATTGAACATTTATTGCGATTTGTAGTCTTTAATTAGTGGTAAACACTTTTGCTCTTAGTTGTCAAAGTTAACGAATGTTTCTGTGGTGCAGTAGTGATTGTATGCATAGTAAAAGTACTGCAATCGCTGTAGTTGATTGCTGTTTTGTGTATTTTTGAAAGCTTTGTGAGCTAATAAATCAAGTACTTAATTAAATACTTTAAATTTCCAATTATTAGACCTCTGTCGCAAGAGCTCATGGCAATGGGCAATGGCCCACGTGTAATTTTGTAATCTTGTAACACTGGTGTCAGACGTAGGATAGAGGCAAAAATTGATGTACTAATTAATTCTGTATGTTAAATAATTGCATACTGTTGATATTTAAAGGAATTGAGGTACATTATACATTTTATATTTTAATTTGAATTGTAAATGTGCATGATAACAGATAGCATGTCAGCAGAAATTGAAGCACTAACGACCCTCATTGATGGAAAGAGTGGCCAATAAAGGGGTCAAATGAATTCAGCCAAAGACAGTGTAATTGAGAATGTAGATAAGAAAATGAATAATGGAAATAAGAAAATTTAGAATGTACATGACAATGAAGATAAGAAAATGCATAATGTAAATAAATAAATTGTGAATTTAAATTCAAACAAGGACAAGAAAATAGACAATGCAAATGAAAATGAAAATAAGCAAATTGATAATGCAAATAAGCAAGTAGAGAATGTTAGTAATCTTGTAAACTATGTAAGTGAAGAGGTACACAATGTGAACGAAATGGTAGACAGAAAAATTGACGATGTGAAAGAGATTATCTACCAGAAAATTGACAATGTAAATATAAAGGCAAATAGCATAACGATAAGGTAGAACAGCAAATAAGTAATCTGAGAAATGAGTAGCAAGACAATTGTCATCGTCAGGAAGGTGGCCATCTTGTTACTGGCGGTTTAAACAAGCTCAGTGCTTAGTCAAAACCTGAAGGCAGTGAAGAGAAGACCACGAAGTTAGAACCAGGCTCTAGTGTGACATATAATTAGGCAGAAAATGGGCTGCAACAAATTTCGTGCGTCTAGTGTGCCAGCATCGAATGTTGGGAAGGGGATTTCTGTCAAGACTGTTCCTTACGATTGCCAGATTTCATGACAAGAGTACAAAAACTAGTTCGAGATTGTGCAACCATAAATAACTGGCTTGACTGGCATGCACCTATTGTCTTGTTGCCGTGAACAACAACATCTAGAATTTTCGACAGTATTCACTGACTAGGAGCAGCGCTTCAGAGGCAAGTACTTACTACATGCCCCCCATGCCGTGCTAAGAAGCCGCAACCTGAGACCAGGGGAGCCACAGCGAGAATTGTGGCAGGATATTGTGCGACTCGCCCATTTGTCGCTCTCGAGAAGTGTCCAGTAGAGGTACGAGATATCATAGCAGTCGGCTTCTTCGTCGATGGAATTACCGACGTAGAGGTGTGACATGCATTGCGCCTAGCTGCCCCAAGGACTGTGCAGGATGCCCTCGCCAGAGCACTGCAGGTCTAATCTGCAAGAGGGCCATCAACTCGTCATGCTGTGCAGGCGGTTGAACTGTTGGGCGACGAGAGAGTTAACCGCCTCGAGAACATACTGAAGATAATGTAAACCACAATAAATGTAATAAAAAATTGAATTTCTTCGATTTCATGTCTCCCTATACTTCAGAGGCAACCAAAGTGTTGGAAGTTTGAGCAACATGGACACCTGAGAGCCCAGTGCACACAGCTTCAGCAAAAATAACACTAACCAAGAGCAATATGAGACTACCCAATCCAACCAGCCATCGGGTGTGCCTCGCTCTCGACCAGAAGGACGACAGAAGTATTGGACGTGTGGATGACATGGACATCTGAGATTAAGTGCCCACAATAGCAATCTAATAACTGTAGTAATGAGTAAGGACGAAATCTTATGGAGGGAAGAGTTGTGAAGGTAGAGGAAAGGCCCCATTATTTCTTCAAGTATGCTGAGTGAAACATCTGTTTGATGCAATCCTAGTGGAGGGCAGACTTGGTAATGTTTCTTGCCACATGGTTGCAGACACCGGAGCATCCGTTACTGCTCTCTGACCGGACATCTTGAGGCCTTGTCGCCAGCAGTCACATAGCCATAATTTCGGACGATGCTTTCTGACGACAGTGACAGGCGAGACCACACCAGTGAAAGGTAAGGAGGTACAAGGGGGACCTCTGCACTTAACACGAAGTGTATATAGCCGACATTAAAGATGAATATTCACTGAACCTTGATGTGTTAAGCACAGAGTGCTACACAGACATTCAGTTGAGAGTACTAAAGGCCGGCAAATGAGAACTGGTAATGGTGCTACGAAACGAAATATCCTCGACAACCAGCTGCCGAATAGTATGTTGCGAGACGACTGTGCTGCCGGAAACCAGTGATATCGTGAGCCCTGCACACTGTCAAGGTGATTTTGTGCGGCGTGTAGCTCTAGTCAAAAATTTCAGAAGAGGAAGTGGCTTACCTTTTGAGGTGGGGTAGCAAGAACATTGGTTTCTCTGGGCTCTGGTAATCTAGATTTTAGAATGGTCAACTAGACATACAATATAATCCGGCTTGAGAAGGGGGCCAACATAGGCACATACAAGCAAGTCTCCCAAATAACTACAACTGACAAGGGATTCATGAAGTCAGAGGACCTTGATGGCCCTATGCCAGAACCATGCAAGGAACTACAGACTAGAACTGGAGCAAACCTGAACCGGAGACAAGAAATAATGCTGCTGGAATATAGCTCTGTCTCCCGATCAATATAATGTTCGGATGACCGCCAGAGGAAGACCAGATTGCATCCTCTCCTCAGTATATGCCAGAGAATTATGTCATAAATTGGTTCACACTCACAACCTAGCCCGGCAACACCTTAATAATAATACCGACAAGATGAAGACTCGCTACGATAGGAATACACCAGATGAAACATTCCAAGACTGACAACTGTTGTGGTTGTACAACCCTAAGAGATAGGGGTATTGTACCAAGCTACAGAAGAATTGGGAAGGCCCTTATGAAATATTAAAGAAGATGGGTGATGTGTTGTTGCGTATTGTTCGTCAAGGCTCTCGGGTTAGATGATCTAAATTCGTACACATAGATGTACTTAAGGAGGGGGCAGTGTTGTGTGGCTGGAGGCATGTTGCATTATACAAGGTGGACAGTCTGATGAGTCGACTACAGTGATGTTAGGGTATTCCTAGGGGTGCTGCAATACGCCCGAGATATGCCATTGGGATTCCCTGATGAAGCCTCTGCCTACATGACTCTCTGCAAATAAGAATGAGGTAATGTCTATGTTAGGCCTCTCGTCACCATGTTGCGCCGCCGATTGACGTCACTAAATGAGCCATTTAAAAGCCTCCGAACTTCAAAATAACGGAGTTCTTTGGAAGTCTTAAGCGTGACTCGAGTGTGGCGTGTGTCAACGAGGAGCTACTTTGGAGGCAGCGTCGAGGCTGGGTGACACCAACGGGCTGTGGAAGGGAAGAGCAACACTTGGGGTGTTGTATTAATGGCCGCAGTGAAGAAGAGGTCAACATGCTACAGAGAAGCGGTGAACTGTTGACAACAACACTGGAGGTGTTGTATCAAAGAGAGCAGTAACTGGGCACTTAAGGAGACTGACTACCGAGTGGTTCAAGAGAAGATATGCTTCGGTACCAGCTGAGGGGAGATTTTGTTATTGGTCCGTCTAGAAGAACGTGCTAAGCTTGTGGAGAGAGACTGGTGGCTTTGTGACGTCCGAGTCTACTGTGAGGCTTCAGACACATACCTTCTGAGCAGTATTAGGCGAAACACGACGACTACTGCTACAGGTCGACGAACAAATATGAGGTGCGCGACGGGAGTCGAACCGAAGACCTCAAGAGGGAAGACAGCGGTGCACTCGGGGTGCTGCGCAGCTCATGGTGAGCCATCACAACTTCAGAATTTTTAGGTTGGACATTGTGACTATTTGAGAGACAGTCAATTGGATACATGACTGGACATTTATTATGATTCGTAGTCTTTAATTAATTAATAGTAAACATTTATTTTAAATGTCAAATTTAATTAACGCTTCTGTGGCGCAGTAGTAATTGTGTGCATAATATGTACTGGGAAAACCATAGTTGATTGCTGTTTTGTGAATTTTGAAAGCTTTGTGAGCTTGTAAATCAAGAACATAATAAAACTTTTTAAATTTCTAATTATACAACCTCTAAGAGCTCAGAGAATTGCCCACATGCAATTGTGCATGCTTACTGCCTAAATAGGTTATAATCATGTTGCATCATACGTCTGCTAACCTGTAACTTCAGACACGGACTAGAACATTATACGGATCGTACTGTACAAAACGATCTTACGTAGTTGACGTAGCAATACGTTTCATGCGTAATAATCTTGCTAGTGACTTTCCAAACAAATTATATGTCCTTACTACTTTCATTAAAAATCGCAATATGTATCGGTCATTCGGAATAAAGTGAGCACTAAATATTTTACATTTAAAAAAAATCACTAGCCGTTACTGTATATTTGTCAACATTAACAATAGTTGCGTTATTGTTTGTATGGTTGGTAACGAATCATTGCATGTAGTTCCGTGTATTTTCTTATTTGAATACAGCATTAGTGAAAGAACATAAGATGTAATCGACCTCTCTGTATACGATATGCTTTAAAATATTTATTTATGCTCTTATTGTCATACCTACTAACTGTGTAATTTTACTTGATTAGCGTGGTCACAAAGTGATGCGACCGCCCGCTGAATTCAAAACAGCCGTTGACACACAGCCGCTAATGCTTGCACCATGGACGTAGTTCAAAAGTCCTCCGACAGGTGGCATCAGAGTTAGGTTATCGTCGCGTCGGCGTCGCTTCGCTTGCTTGAAAGTGAGTTGAATCAGGACTCAGGAGTGTGTTTGTCCGTTGTGTAATAAATATGGGTTTCTGATGAACACGTTCATAAACAGTAACTTCTAATACTTTTGAATATCATTGCTAATCTGTTATGCATACGATCGCCAGCCTGAACATGTGGAAATAGAAGTAACATTTCTTTTTTCCTGTTCCACACGTTAAGAAAATCGTTTTTTAAAATTATTTTTGTAAATTGCGTCGTCGTCGTTCATGGCAGTATGTTGAACGGATCTTGAATTCTTGAATTGCGCGTGTCGTGTATGTTTATAGTGGCGGTTTTGAATTACAAATTAATATATTACACACGCATTTACGAGATAAGTAACGGCAACTGTGTGTGTCGTAACCAATTAGAGTCGATGAAGAGAAAACAGTGGCATAAAACGTTAACTCGCAGGTATTTATATCTCTATTGAGTATACTGTATATACAGCGCCCGTTCATTTAATGAGTAGATGTTGCAGATAACATTTATCGGAACAGTGTAATGTAAACGTAAACATTGTACGAGCCTATGTAAAGAAAAGCACGTGGCAATGTTTATGTTTACATGCAGCGGAAAGATATAAACAGGCGGAAAATAGAAAAAATCAGGGCTTTTTTTAGTGCTCACTTGATCCCGAATCACCTATAATGTAATAAGCAAGTGTGAGCTTTGAATGTAACATTTTTATATACAATCAGCAAGTTACTGAACACAAGTTTGTCTCTGTTTGAATCGAAGTATATATTTAGTTTAAGGAATATACAGAATGTTATTTGCCCCTGCATACCACACTTTCAGCAGCACTCACTTTGGCGTTTTACCACATTAAGAAATAATAAAAGTAAGCTACGTTATTATACAGCGCAAGGGCCGTGGTGGTCGAGGGGTCAGACCTCTCGCCTCCCACCTAGGCGATCCGAGCTCGATCCCCGGCGGGTTCGATCCCGTATTTTTCGCATGTGGGAAACGTGGTGTACGTTGCCGTTAGTCTGGGGTTTCCTCGGAGAACTCCCTTTCTTATTCCGTCACTGCTCCACACTCATCTCACCTCACCTAAGCCATTTTTCGGGTTGGACGGACGACAGGTGTGTCTCGCTAGTCAAGCAGCCGGACCAACCTTCACCCCGGCCGTCTCTCTTACACACTGTGACACTTCCCGAAGGCGGGAAAACTTAGTGGATTTTCATTTTTCTCTACGCAGTGAAAAAAAATATAAAAAAGTTTTCTGATACATTGTTACGGGACACCTATAATTAGAGCCACGATTTTATGGCGAAAAGATTTTTGCAACATTTGGTTTCGATGCGTCATGTGCACACCTGCAGCTCTGCTATATCGTCTATGATTGGATTATTTTACTCTCACTGGCTTTGTCAAATTATGGACGTACAGACTCACAATAATCTTATTATGATTGGTGCAGTCAAATGAGAAACGTGTCTGAACAAAGACACGCTGCCAATAACCTTGAAACAGAACTGCCGATGTGCACGTTAGTCACTGAAACAAAGTGTGGCAAAAATCTTTTCGCGACAAAATCGTGGCCCTACCTATAATATATTCGAAACAAAAAAATACCTGCCAAATGTAAAATATTAAGAGTTCTTTTAGTTATATATTACACTGTGATTTAATGGTGTGGATTGTTTATATCACCTCGTAATAAGATACGTCAGTGAGAGTACGTCTAAACGAAGCAGTACATATGCTACAAGCCCACACACACGTGTATCATCAATCGAGTTGCGCAACGAGGGTTTTAAATTAATTAAAATTTTGCGAATATGTACTAAGTATGTACAAATTTAAAACAAAAACTACCTACGCCATCAGTAACGGTGAACTGTAGAGTTTTTATCGTTATCGAAAAAACACTGAAAATGAACTGCATTTCATCGAATGTAAAAAAAAAATATTCAAAGTCGAAGTTGTGAATTAAAACGTGTGTTTCAGGAAGCAAATTGCGGGGAGGTGGTTTTACTGTCATTTAACAAAGAGGTCTTAAAAGCCGATGACGATAAAGTTAGGTAAAAGGACAATACAACATTCACGCCGCAGCCAGGCTTTGAACCCAAGACTTTCGCACCGTTGACAGGCGCATAAACGACTACGCTACGGAAGTCGGCTACGAGACATGAGCTACTGCAAATAATCGACAGTAAAATTATTAAGACTATTGCAGTGTAAGTATCATTAGACATTAACCGTATCTGTGCATTACGAAAACGTTATTATGAGAAAAGCCCACGATGGGTCGGCTTAATCATCATAAAAGTTTAAGTTTATTTTTTCCTATTTCATAACTTGCATGGCCACATGCATGTCTGCTGCTGATGGTACATGAACATCACGAATATTCCACTTGGCTTCTAGGCGTTCTTCCCTTGTTTCCTACGAACTGCAGGTATGCTTATCACATACGGAATCAGAAGCAGCACCGTTGCAGTTTTAGTATCTGGTTAGTTTTATGAAACGTTATAAAATACATTTATGTAAACGACTGTGGCAATGTTGATGAAGTATGTCTACATTTTGCAAGTGTAAACACGAACACGTTGGTATGTTATAAATTTTCATGAGAATTTGAAACGATCTCAGTTTTCAGGTATCTAAATTGTAAAATAAAATTGTCTACTATGTGCGTCAACTAAGACTACAAAAATATGTTTCCAGCATGACAATGAGTTTTTTTTTTTAATAATCCTGTCTGGCTTCCGCAGCTATTGTTTATGAAATACTGGTTTCTGGGTTGTAGAGGCATCACTGCCATTTCTCTTCTCGACGTTTCGGAAGACATTCCAACCTCCTTCTCCACTTTTTGTAAAATTACACGTTTTATAGTTAAGTTTGGAATACACATCTATAAATGAGTTGTTGTAATAGTGTGTTACAGCTGGATATTCTTACGGCAAATTCGGAATGTGTTCACTGCATTATGAATTAAATTTGTGTTAACCAAAGTATTTCTCGATATTACTTGGCAAATAAAATAACTGTTCTTCAAAGTTAGACCGATTAATTTTCAGAACTTTTAACTTCAGCTAATTGAAAATAGTTAGTTTTGACGTACAATTATTTTCTACTTTAAATCGATACTGTGCAACTGATAGCCTACGTCCAGCAATAAGTAAACTAATACGTGTATCATTAAAATACATGACTGTTTGTTGTAATAATTTACGAGTTGCCGTCGAAACCAGTTTTATAAGGCCTATAATTACAGCCTTCTTTTTATTTACGAGGTTTTACTTATGGAACTTGCTTTCAGTTATTGTTTTTAAAAATTATGTAACGTTTTGCCCGCTATTAATCGGTAATTAGGTCAATTTAACCATAACACTTTATTTTGTCATAAACATATGAAATATTTCATGTTACGCTTCATTAAAAGAGCAAACCCAAACATCTTGAACTTTCGCTGGAACTTTGCCGGCGTACCAACCAATAGAAGCAGTTGTTAGACGTCCCCTCGCCAAGTATTTAAAGACTATTGCATTTTTACTTTATTACGAATTGTATGTAGGTGTTTACATATTATTTGCCGCATTGTACATTTCTACAGTTTTCTTGATTTGTTGACATCATATTTGTGAGATATTTTAGTAAGGTATTGTTTTATGTTCAGTCGTACCTTAGGTACAATAGTTTCATTGACACACTCAGTTTCACCTGGTGTGTGCAATGCTTACGATTTTTAAACAATATTCTACGATATTTCCATCTGAAGTTTATTTCTGGTTGTTTTTTACTATCACAGAAATGCCACATTCACAAAAGAGTTTAAATATATTTCGTGACATGATAGAAGACACAGTACCTATCCTAAAAAAATGGGTCGGTTGTCCAGTAATCACTTATTGATGGTGCCTTCGCATGTCCCAAAATGATATTATTTCTAGAACGTTTGTAATTTCCTCTTTTATTGGTTGGTTCCTATGTCTTCTGCATATACTTGATGATATGTCAGTGTTACCGAGCTCCAGCACGTCTGCTCAACGAAAATGTCCAGCAATTCATCCCCTACGAATATTTTGTATCACTTAAATTCAGATAGGTCAGTTTGTTTTCCTGTCACTTCTTAACTGAACCCAGTTTTCACAATGAAAAAGACTAGTCCACTTTCTTCAGGATCATGCCAGAAACTAACGTATTCAACATTCGAGGCAACTTGGTTGCCTCACTATTGTACATTACTTTTTTCGGAAACGTGAAGGTAATGACGTCACAACATTACGTGAAATAAGAATATCTGCTGCAGAAATTGTACAGTGTTCCTCTGATGTTTTGCAACATTTTTAAGATAGTTCCGGCTGCTGTTTTGTATGAAGTCTCGTACATGGCTGGCGTCTTTCAAAAATTCACATTATTTTGAAATATGTCCATTGATGTGATGTACATTGCACTCTGGAGGAATTATACAGCAATTTTTAGGTAATATGTTCCGAATTCTTGAAAAGGAAACACTATTCTCTTGACATATGTAATTAATAATATAAATAATTACCACACTTTGCGATATGATTTACTAACTTCGACATAGACTGTTCGCGATAAATTGAGAACTGCTCTAATTTTTCTTTCAGCCATTTTGCGATCATCTTCAATATGTTTGACCTGAAAACTTCTCTGGAACAAAAAAACGAATGTAAACGTTTCACCAATCTCAAGACGTCACATATATAGCCAAAATAAAGTCCATTTTTTTTTGTATTTAAAGTGTTGGGGGGTGCTCAATTTAAAGTGAACAGACTATATCACAAAATACTTAAGCAGTATCCGTTAACTTGTTTATTGAAAACTTTTATACATTGTTAACACTGTATTGTTTTTTCTGCGTAAAATACAAGGAAGAAAATTTGCATTTTCATTTCAATTTGTATTAGAGATATCGAGTTAGTTTTTCGTACTTTTGTCAGCAAGATTATTACGACTACACATAGTATATTCGTAATTTTCTTTTGGTCACAATAGTGTAGTGGTGACGACATGTCTGCTTACATAGTGGTTAGGAGTTTGAATTCAACACAAACTAATTATTTTATACGGACAGTTACAGCAGTTTATTTTCTAACAAGAGTGACTGTATTTCTCCCACAAAACATATGGAATATTCATTTACTTGTATAATTTTTTTCTACTTTCTGTGTAAAGCTACCGCACATACCACACTTACTCGGTACTTTTGTTTTAGTTGGTAATTTTCTTTTCTCCTTTAACAGAGGTAACATCAACGTAAAATTTACTCTAGCACATCCTAACTTACAAGTCGTCATAATTTGGTTTCCTCAAAGCGACATAGGATTGCACAGTCTTTCTACGGTAGTTCAGTTGTGCAAGGGAAGTCTATTTTTGCAACTGCCAACTTCCATAGTGCGAAAAGTTGTACACATTTTTTCGGAAACATTTAATTAAAGTCTGCACAAAATATTTCTCGAGATTAAGAGAGCCTGCTACTAGTAATAAATATACCTATGAATAAATTCTGACTTTCAAGATGCTAAATAAATAAATTTATATGCTGCTCAAATTCATTTTCAATATACCTTCACCGTCTTCGTTTCTCATTTGTTTCGCCGACTGGAATATTGCTGCTGATATTAATATTTTGTGTGTCTTGAGAACACACATTAACAAATAATTACAAATTTTTTTATGGTAATCATAGAATTCTATGATTCCAACTCAACAACGGCTTTCAGAAGGAAATTCGTGTCCGTGTGCGCTAACTTAGGCCTACAAGTAGTTTAACTTTCGCACTGGATAGGTCTCTGTGGTGTTATCCACGGTAGTTTTCGCTCTACAGGTCCTTTCGTTCGTACAATAAATTTCCACAGTACAAAAATACAAGAAGTTTACCTGTCGCAGTAGATATGTGTATGAGCGATAATATGCAATCGTGTTCGTTCTGGGGTAGAGTAGCGCAACATTGTCTTGTTGTAAGACGGAATCGGGTCACTTGTCGAAAATTTTAAAAATTTTGTACTTACAAGTACAAAATATGCACGTAATTATACTTTCCATTATATTCACATAAGCGTACTTACCTAGTATTAAAATCATCAATGTGTTTCTCGCTTGCAGACATATCGTACTGTTTTCTGCCATGGCATTAAGTAGACAAACCACATTAGTCGTACATTCTTTTTCTTTAATCAATCCAGACAATTATTTTATAGATATATTTTTTTTAACATGTACATACATATAAATTATACAGTAAGTCGAGACATACATTTAGCCTGTACAAACAAGAAATTCTTTCGAAAGGGCAAACGACTTTATGCGAACTAATTATACAGTTGAGAATTTTAATACAATTAAGGTATTTTCGAGTTTCACGTAAGTTATAGAGAATATGTTTTTAAAATAACATTGCCAGTATTTAACAAAAATACACCATGCCTCTTAGCACTATTAATTAATAAAATTACACTATGCCTTTTAGTACTGAAGCAGGAGAAGTAAATTAGTTTAAATATTTTTCCTACAATAAACAGTGTTTTGTTGTACTGTAAGGTAGGTGCTACAATTAATATAACTTTATAACCTTAGTATTTCTTGCGTGCTTTTATTAAAATAAACACAAATCAAGGAATTGGTAAAACTGGTTAGGCGCTCAGACATATTTGTAAATAAACACTCGTGAAAGTTAACAAAGTAGCGTGATACAATTATACAACGAAAATACACATTGGATAAACACTGGAACATATTGTTGCGAGCCGTGACTGTCTGGCTGGGCGGTGTAGTACGATACTGTGGTGGTGGAGCTAGGACACCTCCTCCCCCCCCCTCCTTGGCGCCGTGGCTGCCGGGCAGGGCGGCAAAATACAAAACAGTGGCGGCAGCGCTAAACGACCTCGTCGGGTTCTGCATGGATTGTATTACTCCATGATAACACCTGCACGCCGCTGTAATCGGAGAGCAGTGTAAGCCGATATAGCAGTAGCAACAACAAAGAGGTTTGGCATACATTTGTCACCCATGTGCGGTAGTGACCACCTGCGCCCAATATCGGGTAACTGAGGGAAATATCGTGATCTGGAATGTTCCTGTTCCCTCTTTATCTCTCGGGGTGGTGCTTGACTTTGAAGCGACACCTTTCCAGGAGGTTGGAGAACAGAGACTTGCGAGAGATAATTCGAGAAGTAGGGGTGGGTATATAAGGGGGAGCTGCACCAGGAGCGAGAGAGTTTTGGCTGGCAAGTTCCTGGTGCGATCTCAAGTGATAGAGACAAGTATTGGGTTGTGACTACTGTTCAAAGGTGTCCAGCGAGTGGGACCGCAGCAAGTAGTAGGAAGAAGGTGATTCTAGGCCAGAAAAGATTTTTCGGTATTCTTTCATTGGGTCCACCATTGTGAGTGACTAGTAACCTTTCCATGTACAGAGAATTTATGTAGATGTATTTTTTTTCCTTTATGTAAATAGTAGTTATTAGTTCTGTTTGACATTTATTGTGGTAAATCATTATAGACATAGGTTTTTTTATATACAGTTGTACATAAACTAGGTTAGCTTTATTTTCTTTATTTCATCAAAGACCTCCATCCCCAAACGTACCCAGCCCGCAACTTGTAACAATATTAAAGTAAGTAACTATGGTTTTACAAATAAAGACTGCGACATGACAAACTTACAAGCTAAAATAAACGGCAACAGGGTAATCGGCAAAGTGCGGGCGCATGCTAAGACTCAGGTTAAGATAGCAAAGTGTTAAAAATTTGGGTCGAGCGTTAAAGTATTTACAGCTTCACACGACTAACATGCGTCAAGTTTGTAACCCTTCCGGTGGAATCACATAGGCACGACAGAAGAGAAACGACCGCCGCGACACGAAAAACTTGAGATATCCGCCAATCAGACCACTATTTCTATTACGTCAGCTCGACAGAAATGTCGAACACGATGCGGTTTCCGAATAGAAATTATATCGATTATATTCGATACAGAGTTTAATTTTGCGCCCAAACGTTGTTGAGACTGGCAGGTTGCTAGTAAATTGTGTTTATTTATTTCAAGAGATTTTTTCGTTGGTTAGCATAAATAGTTTTAGATATCATTATGGGTATAATCTACTCGGTAGTATTGGTCATGTGATAGGATCTACTCAGTCGTTGAATGTTTAATGGTTTTTTTCCCCGAGCGTATATAAACTGGAAGAGTAGTATGCACAGAGTACACAAGGGAGAGAGACGCAACTCCTGTACTAAAGTCAAATCCTTAAATTTTGCAAATAAGAGCGCATCGCCTAACAAAATGCTCCCAACCTAACAGCAGTAAATCTGAGGTGAAACAAACATTTTTAGCTGGTATATATTGATGACACTGCGTAGCTCCGTGGAAAAACTACATTCGTGTGCTCCTTTGTTATTATTTACTTATTGTATTTGAAACATGATTTATTGAATTCCTTGACCATCACGCATTCTCGTTATAAACTATATGAACGAGGAAAGTAAACTAGTACTATCAAAATTTCCTGTACATAATTATAAATATTCTGCTGTGGCGACATATTTACTATGCATACTTCCTTACTGCGTGTGTTTAACATATTTCAGCATCCAAAATACAAATTTGCTTTGCAACTTTACAACTCGACACTAAAATGTTTCTATAAAATCTGCACTTGCCTCGCCATACATTATTTTAAACAATTTCCAGAAACAAATTCAAAATACCACATTTCAAACAAAACTGTCTCAAGCAAGCCAGCCACGAAAAGTTCGTTAGAGCGCAGAAAGGCAACATTGGGAAGACAAATTCAACTGATTAGCGTGAAGTTTATAAATTAACTTTAAAAATAAATTATCTATATATTTTGTAGTAATATCAAGACAAAACGGCTTTGGAAGTAAAAACTTTAATATACAATGAAAAGGAACTATTAGGGCCTAAAAGTTTTGTGTTCGGGGGTTGGTGAACCCAATGTTGGCTCTTGATTTAAGAATTCATTTCTCCCATACGAGTTTCATCCCCCTGTAGTATGTCGGTGGCCTACCGATAAAATACGGCAAAATCTGCAGAAGTGGAAGGCCTATATTTCAGTTGCCGACCTGGCAGATCAGTGTTAAAATACCAGGTTAGAACAGTGCAGAATTTTTTTTGTATTGGTACTATACATGGCGTTACAAATGTGTGCTGGTAATGTACACCGCACAAAAAATGCTAGATATAACACACAACAATTTTCATTGCAATAAGGGATTGCAAATTAAAAGTTCTCTTACACATAACCACTGCTTTTTTCATTAATCGAGAGTTAACGATATGCAAATTTATTTAAATGCTAAAATTTGTTATGTTTAGAAGGTGTAGTAATTACTATTTATACAATTTGTTCCGCACCTGAATTTCGTTCTCTAGCGAAATTTGTACTTGATAATTTCCTCCAGACTTCTCGTCCAACAAAAATACTAGTATTTTTCGTGGACATGCACTCAAACACCTTACAATATATATTTTTTTGTGTCCGAACGTGGGAGCTTGTGTTCGTTACTTTTCACGTGCGTTTTCCTGTTTTTCATCTGCTGGCAGCTATTTATACTGCTCCCGAGTATGGTAGACCTGAGTAGATCCGGAGATTCGTAGAATAAATCGAGTTGAATATTTAGAGATACTGCGGGCCGGTAGACTTTCAACGCATGAGGTTCTTGCCCGATTTTAGAGTAATGTCTACGCCATCGAGTATATCGAATAAGGTTTTCGTAAGCGTCTATAAGCAAATCATAACCTTTTTAAGCAAACGTGAGATTGTGCCTTTATTTCCACATTTATGAGTGCTGTAAAGATCTGTGGCTGTTGTATTAGAGGTTTGTCTGCAATACCAATGGACTATTTACATGTATTATTTTTAATATTTGTAGCGCGTCAGTCAAACTAGTTTTCGCAATAATGATAATTTTTAGTGTCCAGTCACTTTCGTCATGTTGCTCTGTCGTGCCTACGTGATTCCGCCATTACTTGCCAGTAGATGGTCGTCGGGCTTTCTAGGAGATCTCCAGTTTCCCCGCCATTTCATTCTGACGCTGCTCCATACTCACCTCAAGTCACTCCTCAATAGAGTTTAAGCCCTCGATGTTACGCAATGAACAAAATCTGTCTCTCTCTCTCGCTCTCTATCTCACCGTTAGCTGATGAGCTTCCCAAAGAAAACCCAGAAAAAAAAATTGTTTACCAAACACGAGTATCGACATACATACTAGACTGCAGTTTATTTTTGTTGCTACCTGACCAACAAATGAACAGCTGTCTGACAAGTATGTCACCTCAACTACAATGTCCAAACAATCACGCCTCAACATTTTTCAACAGCAAATTGTTTTACGAAAAATTTAATAATTGCATAGGGATGGAAACAACTTGAGTAGTATAACATAGATCCTTCTAGCGTAGGATTCGAGATAATATCCGGGGGGGGGGGGGGCTCTGGACAGACCCTTACTTCTTAATTACTCACATAAGCTCAACACACCATCATGCTTCAGTATATAATTTTTATTTCCATTTTTTTGTTGTTGTCTTCCAGGTAGCACTGATTATTCACATAGTTATCGATCAATTTATATTCAGCCATTCAGACAGGGCTTTACCACCACGGCAGCTCATAGCTATAGCTATAGTTTTACTGTCATTCACCTAGAGTGCGTCAGTGATCATAACTATTTCTGAACTTTGTTGCTAGGAGGCCGATTTTCCAGGTACTATACATAAGGACATTTACCATCTGATTAGAGACCTGAAAAACTAGAGTTTTTTAACACACATGCATGAATTAAAGAACTGTAAGTTCGTGTAATTTTCGCAACTAAATCTCGACTTTGACACTTCTTGGAAGGCTCAGAACAATAAAAGACGCAAACTAAATGCAGGCCCTACAATGTGGTATAACTTTGTCTGCAAGCAGACAAACTAAATGCAAGCCCTACAATATGGTATAACTTTGTCAGCGAGCAGCCAATGAGCAGCTTTTCCTTGCATGTGGGATTTATATTATACTTATTAACCTTTCGCACGGCTTTAAAATATATTTTTATCCTGTGTTAGAATTAAAATACTGTTCACCTACAAGACTTCCTAAAAATATACCTGTTCATGTCTGCACTTAAAAAAAATTGCATCAAAGGTAGACAATACTTTAATTACATAATGTTATGAATTATTTTTGTTTTTGTAAAACTTATAATATGTAAGTCATAGAAACATATTAAATGTATGAAGTATTATATTTTTTCCAACGTGCAGAAATTATGGTTTATTTTTGCTTGCATGTAAATTGTTTTCAAATACATTTGCCTTTGTTTCAACATCAACATTTTTTCTCAATATTTTGAATGTTTTTCATGCATGACACATTTATACATATTTTTCCCTTGTATGCTTAACTATTTGATTTCTTGTGTTAGACTTCAAAAAATAATTTAAAATATTTTTCAATTTAAATTTTTTCTTGTATGTACAAGTCTTTTGTAGAATTTTCCTTATATGAAGAATTTTCTAAGATTGTTTACTATGTTTGACTTTCTGAAATATAAGTACTGGTTTTTGTGTTTACAATTTGAAATATTTTCACTGGTGCCAAAGCATCTGACAAGGCTTTTGTTATATTTTTTAAAAATTCATGTCAAGACTTTTTAAAGTGTTTTCTCTTCTAATTTTTTAAAATTGCTTTTTTCCTACTTCCAACTGGTTCACAACTTTGTGTTATTCAAACCTGTGAGTTACTTTTAATCATTTTCTTTTATGTAAGGACTTTACAGCAATAGACTTCCTAAACAAATTCCAGCCTAAATCTGTCTTATTAAACCCAACTCTTATAGCTCATAAAATATCCTAACAAGAGACTCTTACCTTGTGTAAGACTGAATCACATTTTAGGATATATTTTATTCCTTTTCTATTTTCAGTATAACCTGGTTTTAAAAATCTGTATTGATATTTTAGTGGATCTACATAATATTCCGACAAATATGCAAGCCTCATGATATTATTTATTGGTGTTTAGGGAACTTTTAATGACACATTTTTCATTTTGTTTGCCTAGAAAATTTTTGGTTTCACTTTTTCTACTATGTAGGGATTGGAAAAAGCAAAACATTTCCTGTACTAGACATTGAAGTATCTGTACAAGACAACATACTTAATCATATTTTGTCACCTAAACAAGCCTCTTCAAATCTGACTACTCTAGTACTGTGACTTGACTCTAATATTTTCTTGTGTGAAAAGCTAAGTTTATTGTTTAAACCTCATACTTTTGGTATGAATTTGGATAACTCTAATGTATTGATAGCCTTTTGACATTAACCATCATAGCTGATCTAAAAAAAATTCCAGACTAACTCTGTCTTATCAAACCCAACCTGTTTCTACCCAACCTGACATTAGATATATTGAAGAATAACGACATTTTACATATGAAAACAACTGGTAACCTTACTGAAAAATACATTATCATTTACAAATATTTTAAATTAATACACAGTAGGGACTATTTGTAAGCTCCACTCTATGGCCAGCAACATTCTCATCACCCTACATACATTGATTGGCGCCCTTCTGGGCCTGCCATAAAACCATCACTGTCTGCCCCGCCTGTCGGCTGAATACCTATTTTAGACTCACATTTTCCTATTAAAATTCTTGCAATTACAATTATAAAATCACATTTTAAAAAATACATTTTTTTTCATACTGAACATAAAGAAACTTTAATTACCTTTGCAAGCCAATTTTTAGCCTATTAAAACAACACAATAGATCGAAAAAAGTTAGACATCCAATGTGACCAATATTATCGAGTAGATTATACCTACCATGTTTTCGTAAATATTACTACAACGTACTGTGATGTGCCTGGTAGGCTATGTGTAGAACAGATATAAGCAGGGGCGTTATTTACAGAGGGCAAGGGGGGGGGGCAAATGCCCCTCCCCTGGATTTAGAATTTTAAGTGTACAAAATGTTTTTTTTTGTATTTCGTTATTTAAATAATGCTAACTTAAGCACATAAAACTGTAGTATTATTATTACAACTTCTAATTTGTACATAATTAATTAATAAAAAGATGCAACAAGGTCACTGTCACCGAAAAAAATTTTAGCCCCCCCCCCCCCCCAAGAAAAACCTGAAATGGTGCAACTGGATATAAGCAACATAATATCTTGTACAGGAAATGTTGCAGCATAAGAGGTGACTATACCAGTTTCAAATTTTCATGTTTGGTGCATGGGACTAGTGGAGCAGTAAACCATGCCCAGCAAGAAACATACCTCTATTCCCGGCGTACCATACTGGCGTGCAATGTTTTCGTTGTATTCTTTTTCCTAAGGGACATTAACTATAGTTACATAAAATTTTTTTTTGGGTAGAATGAAGTGAAGGTCAAGGCACGAATACAGTTTTGCACTTTACGAATTCAGGTGGTATGTTCGGAGTTATGGCAGTCTAAAAAATGGTTTTTAGCAATTTTGAGAGTCCCTTAAATCACCGTTCCAACAAGCGTGCTGGATTTTTAAAATTATAGAAGTGTTGTTTCAAGTGTGTGTGATTTTCGTAGGTAAATGCAATATAAATAGGTTCAGTGTTTTTGCATAAAAAAGAATACGTGTGACATGCTACAACACCGTTACGGCGGCCGCCTACCCAACGCTTCAAACATGTTGCTGTGTGTTTGTAAACAGGGTTTTTTTACGAAACAATTCTACGTGTGCCCATTGTGCTAACATACGAAAAGAAAGTACACTCTTCACACAAGGTCGGAGCCTCATTGTTGAGACACTATGCTCATTAAAAACACTGTTCCTAAGCCCTCCAACATTGCTAAAAACGGCCTTTTCAGACTGTCGTACTTAGATATCTACTAACCGGATGTATATGAAACTAGATTGCGATGTTCACTGAACTTTGCTACAGACTTTCTACCAATAAAATTATATGGTCACCGCTTAGTGTCCCATAGTAAAAATGGTTTGGCAGGAACCTTGCACGTTAGTAGTTCAGCGCTTGGCTCGTTGAGGCGATGCGGAATTTGATGAGCGTTTCAAGATCACCCTTAAGTTGCCATAATTTATGAGCCTATAACGCGCAGGTAGGCGGCGCCCTTAATGTGCCAGGCGAGGACTTATAAGGTTAGCTGCATGTCACAACAGCAAATTTCCTGCACGTTGCCTGCATGTATTGCGCAAATAGCCAGCACAATGCCTGACTTATGCAAGTATATTGTCTTGATGCCACAAGCACGTTGTGTACATATTTTAATTGCTTTGAGAGTTCATGAATAGCATCATACCACCAGTTGCAGATTACTAAAATTTTAAACTTCTACACTGTTAGAATGAAGGTAAATATGATTGCAAAAATTAACATGATTTTTTTATGGCATATTTCAATGCAAAAACATTCACACACGAAACACACATTAAAAAACAGTTTTCATGTCATAATCCAGTGAAACAAAAATATTTTGAGGTATGTGAAATGTTATTCTTTAAAATTAAAAATATTAAAAAATACAAATTTGAATACCAAAAAATATAATGCTAAACTAACCTTTATTTTAATGACTTATGCATGCAGATAATAATAAACAATATACAAATTGTATGACAATATTATTCAGACATAAAATTGACTTGGTGAGGAATCTTACACACGTAACCTTGCTAACACCTCCAGGCAACTTTGCTGGTGTGACATAGCTTGGACATTAAAACGACATCATGATGATTTTATAACGTACGGTACCTAGAAAATTTTAACATTGTAGAAATGTTACTGGCACCAACAGTACTTTGTGGATTGATTGTATATGACTGGCTCAGACATAAGTGCATGAGATTTCGTGATTTTAAGTTTTTCATATTTATTTTAAATTTTAAAGTTTTTGTCAGTATGTTTTCTTGTTTGAATTTTTATTTCTGCTGTAGTTTTACTGAGATTCTTAATTATTGTAAATGTTGCTAATACATTTTAATTTGTTTTATGAATATTACTTTTTTAACATTAATTAATTTCCTAAACACATTTTAGTGCGCTTCTTCCTTCACAATATTAAAAATTTGGATAATTATTCAGAATTTTGCGAAGAGCATAAATATCCTATATTTTTTATTTCTGATTCCAGGAATTCTGTAAAATTTACAATTATTGCTCCCAACTTCACCTGCACATGTGCTGTGCAGTTTGCACTTTTGAAAATACTTTTTTTTTTTTTATTTTCCTGTAAATGGTCCTCTCGATCACTTATATGCTCTTAGGGGGCAAATCATAGTTTGTGAAGTGTAAGAATAATTTATAAGTTTAAATATAATAACACTACCCATTAGGTTCCTTTACATTTTTAAAAGGGGAAGAATACATATTTACTTTGCTACAAATTTTATAGTTACATCTGGCTTGTGCATAAAGTAATGTTATTTTACATGTGCACTAACACACAATAAGCAGAACAATAAAGTATATGAAGGATTTTTCATAAGCAGAACCAGTGGCGTATTTAAGCAATTATCTTAGGTGCGCAGGTGAATGCCTTAAGAAGTAAGTATCCCCACACCTCTAGTAAAAAATACAGAGAGAGGTGGGACTCCCCCGGAAAAATTAGGGTTTTTAGGTGCAAAATGGTGCTATTTCAGGAGTTTTGAAACCAAAAACTTTAATTTTACTGCTTTAAGAATGTGTACTTTAATTTTAATAAATAACAAATTTAAGTTACAACAATTTCGAACTCTAGAAAATGTAAAAAATATTTAATTAATATTGCAGGAACACTGCACTCTTTAAGGTAGTTATTAAAAATTGCATAAGAAATATAACCAAGAAGACCCTTCGCCTCTTACACTTGGCAATAAATTGATTCTGCTGGTTGACAGATTTTCTCGGGGATCTTCTTGTTCCCACGCCTCCTCATAATGCTGCTGCAGAATATACAGACAATCACATCGCCAATCAGAAACGCTAAAAACCTAGTTGTTAATCGCTGCCCAAAATCTATTCACGCACTCCAAAGCTTCATGTTACGAGAACATACACCCAACGAAAACCAACTGACTTATTGAAAAGATACAATTTTTACTGAAATTAGATGTCAGGAGTCACTGGTTATTCATTAAAATTTACGTAAACACAAAACAAACATCGTAATTTAAAAATTTTTCAGAAAATCTATTAAAATCCTTTTTTTTTATTTTTTACAATAAAATTATGTTGATTTTATAACTGTAAATATACATACCTTAACACACGTACTGCAGTTCATTGTGCCCAGGCCGACCACGTGCTCCTACAAACGCACCCTCAGTAATTTGCCCGTAGAATGTTATTAGATTTAACATGCCCTCAGCTAGCTGTAGTTTCAGTGGTAGAGTCACAAGTTCTTACCTCAGTGTCGTGGATACGAGAAGAGAAGAGCAAAAACCCTCCTAATATTTACCTCGTTAGGGGTACACAGAGATCGTTATTACCAATAAATGATAAAAGTACCATTTTGCAGCACAATGTTTATTGAATTCACAGATTCAATCTCAACAACACCATTAAAGATCCCTGTACAACACACGCTGTGGGCTCTCACCTCAAGCCTACGTCCAATTTTTACTGCAACTGAATAGCTAAATTCGGATCAATATTATTATTTGCGCAGCCCGATGGCTCACGTTACCAGAAAACAAAATGCCATAGCCCCGATGTTAAATGATCTCCATGGCACGTACGCCCACGGGAGCTCTCCACGCACACATCCGATCACTTCGACATCCAGATAGCTAAGAAGGAAAATCATCCATGATGGTGGACTCCAGCATCCTCCTCACTTCTCTCCGGAAGTGCCCAGAGATGGCGCACCACAGCACAATATCCATAGGTTAGCACTCTACCTACCGAGAGCATTCCTAAATTCATTGAAATGATTGCTCCACCTGAGAAAACACATTATCCCAGTCTCTACTGACACAGCTCCATCGCGCTCGGCGATCCTTGAGACTGTACATATCTCTAGGCAACTAACAAGAAGGAAAAGTTACAAGATGGCTTCCCCCTTTCAATGAAAACAATAACAAATAATTCCACATACACGATTACACTTTCCTTAGCTCTGAATGCTCTCGCCTGTCACACATTACACTCATGTTGTTAACAGAAATTGCTCGTATTTATGCTTCAGCCCACCACTCATAAATTAATAGGTTTAACACATAAGTTATTATGGAAATTACGTCTCGCTTAACTGAAAGTGTTCTGCTGTACGCCTGCCTTGGTCTACACCAACATTGAGGTGTTAAGTCCCGGCTCTGCAACTTAGATACTACTCACATGTCCTTTCTTAATTCTAACACTCGGTGATCTCGACGCACTACACTCGGCAAGCCAGGTTTCCCAAGCACCGGGCGACATCTAGCCTACACCCTTCCATTATAGCTAGTGCTCCACGAAGCATTTCGGGATTCCATTAGACCTATGCTGATGCCGAAAACTACATACAAACGTATTTCAAAGTTGCGGAAGTTAAGATTATGGTTACGTTACGTTTATGCCAACACGAAGCTACAATTCCGCACAACAAACAAATTTGAAAAAAATAAATAGGGTGTATTGCACTACTATAATTCATTAGGTATTCACAGGGATATATTGATTTTTTACACTTGAACAATTTAAAAATCCTTTCAGGGTATGTAGAAACTACCTGTGCACAGTCTCTGGTCCAAAGTTTCGGCAGTTTACAAAAGGTTGTAACAAGTTATTTTCTTTCTTGACACACATACTGATATGGTTCCTGGTTAGTATTCAACCTGACAACATAACGTAAAATAACTTCATGATTTAGAACTTGAAACCATTACTCATTCACCCCACTAGAGATGAAGAGCTTGTGAAGACATGCTGACATCACAAAATAGAAAAGACGAGAAATATATTTTACAGCCAGCTCACAGTTATTCTCAAGCAAGAGCGATCTTCGCTTACATAAAATTAATCTTGAGAAAGGTGCTACATAATTAACGAGTGGACTGTAAGCTTTTCTGATGTAACATTTACAGTTGGATTTCAAAATGATCTATAACGATAAATTCCACTGGCACAACCATTCACCGCCATGTTGGTTTTAAGACTGCCTTTGTCGGCAGGAACAGGGACGCCAACCGAAGTAGTGGCAGCGACAAAACCTCTAACTTTCGCAAACAGTGTCCCAGGAGCATGAAATCCAAAATATGTGTAATTACATACTTTAAACATCTATTTACAATTTATAAGTTCGAACCACTCCCACCACCTTGTAATAACTATTTCAACTCTTCACGTGTCAGTGGACAGAGTTTCACTGCAGGATGTTTGGACAATCCTGCGGCAGAGCGCACCGTATCCACACGAGAGACTCCAGCTTTATCTGGGTGGAGTTTTACAATGTGGCCCAACTGCCATTGCAGCAGAGCCAGTCGATCATCCTTTATAAGGACTAGTTAGTTTGAGGGCGAGGCTTGTTATTTTTCTATGCCATTTTGGGCGTTGCTGTACAGTGTATTAGTAGTCCCTACTCCAACACTGCCAAAAACTCTGATGAATTTGTTGCACAATTTGCCACCGCTGGAGTTTGCTTAAAGGCAGGTCCTGCAGGTCGCATTCAGGAACAGCAGCCAGGGGTTTGAATGTTAAAAAATGTTCTGGTTTTATGTCACTCTTAAGTCGTTTGAATCACCACAAGGGGCTAGAATTTAAAACTGCCTCTACTTGAACCAGGACTGTATAAATCTCCTCAAATGTTAAGATTTTGTCCCCAATGACATTGTGTAGATGGACCTTAACATATTTCATGCCTGCCTCCCAAAGACCACGGAAAAAGGGGCGAGACAATTGGGATAAATTGCCATTTGATGCCAGGAGAAGAGAACGTATCTGTGACACTGGTTTGAAATGCGCAATAAAGGATAGAAATTTTTGCAGTTCTTTGAGATGATTATGGGCTCCGACCAATTTGGTCCCACACTCACTATAGATGACGGAAGTTCGACCTCTACGACCCACAATGCATTTATATCCTGCCAGAAAAGCAGATGTACGTAGATAGTGCAGAAGCCAAATCCAAGTGAAGTACTTTCCTAGCACAGCAAACAAATGCAAGTAGGCCCTTCATCGTGGAGCACTGTTCAGACAACTTGATTTGATGGTGAAAGGACCTGCATTACCAACCCCTACCTTCTAGAAGGGTTTGGCTTCCTGGACTCTCATAGCAAGCAGGTAGTGAGTCTGTTACTGGCTGACAAGGTGAGGGCTTGGGCTGGAAACACAGCTCACAAAGATGCAAGCAGTGTGAGATAGCACATCGATCCGACAAAATCCAATATTTCTCACACTCACCCTGTAATGCCTGCAGCCCAGGACGATGATTCTGCTCGTGGTAGAGCCAAATGATTATACTAGTGAACAAAAATGTTTTAGGGAGCAACACTGGATGTTTGTGATGAAATGGAATGTTGGACTGATGCTGCTTATCTTCAACGCTGTTCAACCCAGCTTTATCCAAGAAAAGGAGCAATCATCCAAAGCTGCTGCGATGTAACCCTGACCATTTTGTAGAGCAGCCTCAGATCCTCTTGAATGAGACTTCCGGTACATGGCGAATACACAACTACAATGAGTTATTGAGTTATGCTGGACTTAAATCTCCATTTAACCTATCCGATACAGCAATACGAGTATTGTGACTTAAGCAAACCATTAGCATGGCTAATTAGTCAGATTCAACAATAACCAACATATGTAACCTTTGTTACTCCTGTACAGCTTGATGAACAGCCTCATTCACAGGTTGACTAGATGACATTTGTTCCATGGAATCCTTTTACCAGGCTGGACCTGACCACCTCAAGGGGTGCTCAATGAGTTGAGTTGGCAACAAGCCCTGAAAGACACAGTCGGCTGGGTCATCCTCTGACCTAATAGCTTCCCACCTTCTGAAGAACTGTGAAACTGGATCTCACATAGTTGGTGAATTGGTCCAGGCAAATGTTGCTGAAAAGGAAATGTCAACATAGAGTTTAATAACATGATGTAGGAGGCAGGCCAATTACAAGACCCCACAAATCTCTAACTGTGGCAAGGACAAAATTTTGACAGGGACAACCTTGGATTTAGCTGCAACTAAATGGGTGATGACTTCAATTCCAGGGATAGATACATGTTAATAGACTGCTGCATCATACCCTACCTCTGAATTACCACAAAATGTGTGGAGTATGTACTAACAGCCAGCCATTCCTTTAACTAGTCTTGGAATTTCGAGCGATGACAGAATTGGAGGCTCCTCACTGAATCGACTCCATTGCTGGACAATCTCTGGTGATGGTACACCACCCCAGTCAAATGGTTTTAACTATTAGATGCTTGACAAACAGAACAACTGGGGCAAGCCAACATGCAGGATAAAAAATCCAATCAACATCAGAGAGAATGTTTCGTACTGTGGCAACACTTGAACTACTTTGGGCCCTACAAAAAAAGGTGTCCGTGGCAGGATTCCACACCATTCCCAGAAATTTCTCACCATGTAATTGTCCCGAACATCTAAGGACCTAGACAAGGGGTGGTCCACATCTTAATTGGCAACAAATCTAGCAGTGCTGGGTGGCTACTCACAAACTTCCTTAACTAGAACCCCCATTTAGTAAGTAGAGTGATAAATTCATGTTGAAGTTCTACTGAATTCGACCCAGTGACAATATTGTGCAAGTATCAGACTTTAGGGCTGCTGATGCTGTGGAAAAACTTTCTTGCTCGTCATCGGCAAGCTACTGTGAAGTACGGAGTGCGAGAAAAGGTTCTAAGACGATTCCATAAGTCACAGTTCTTAAACAAAAATCTTGGATACTGTCACTCTCATAGAAACACCACACAAATTTCTTATATTCCAAATTCTGCAGATGAATTTGAATTTGACGATACAATTTGACGCGAGTGGGAGTAGCGGTGAGGATAAAATAGACTGAAAATTCTCCGGTGAAGAGAATATTAGAATTTATCCTGCACAGCAGTGACGTGCGAGGACAGGTTTCCCTGTAGTGCCAACTCGTCTGGTGTAAGGGACGAGTACCTCGGAGAGCTAGGTCATGCGGTCGACGGCCATTGCGTTAACAATTCCCTCAAGCTCGATGTCGTGTTTCGCAGGGGATTCTTTAGGCATTCCCCACGCCTCGATGCACACAACAAAAGCACTCGCCAGGTATATAGGGCACCTGGACGCCCACGCTGATATTACACAATACACTGAATAAAATATGCGGGTTTTGAGGAACCCGGAACCTTAAGGCCGTGAAGCGGCAAGCCAATAAAGACCACTTGTAAAGCTTTGTTGGAATGTCTCCGTACTTCATACAGTTTGTACTCAAATGGCGGCGACAAATGCGGGTCCGGACCTAGCCCGTCCGGTGGGCGAAGCTATGTGCGAAACTAGCCACGTGGGCTAGAGAGATATAAATTAAATACTGAAGCCCCTGGATGCGATGAGTTGCAGGGTTGAAGTGGTTCCTCCGGCAATGCAGTTAAATTACGTGAAAATGTTCCAGACAAATACAGATGCTATTGATACTCTAAAAGATTCAACAATAGATGAGATGGTGCCGGAGCAACACGAAGCCGACTGTCTTCGAATGCCGCTTATTGCCAACTGCCGAACGCTTGGTGCGCTCCCTGCCTCGGCAGCAGGTTCGCGCAAAATGTTCGTCAAAACACAAAATGCACTTTAAAAATACAGAATAAAAAGTCAGTAAATTATAAATTATTATTCTTGCGGTTTAGTGTCCCAAACGTCTTCAGGGAATGTTTATATTTTAATATCACAAATTTTTAAGTTTTACATAATTTTTGTATTATGCCGTATTATTTTGTAACCAAGTAAATTTCAGCTCTAGGTTAATTTTAAAAAGACAACAAAACACTGACATCACTTTAAAATAGAAAACCATTAAATATACGTTCAAATAATTTGAATGACGCCACGTGGTCAAGCTCAACGTGTGGGTGAGTCCAAGATGTGTCAGAGGCGCATTCTGCGAATGTACAGGTTAAGCCTAACATAATTTTATCACAGAATTTGAAACTGAATTCAAGGTTACCACTGGCCTCAGAATTGAACCACCATGCATAGGTATAACCCACGTTCCCTAATACACTCTGGTGTTGCAGGAGCACATGACGCACTGTAAAAGTGTTATCATGGTGGACCTAGGAAACGGGGCACTTTCCCACCAACGGATGGTGCACTTTATTTATCGGTGCACACACTGGCACTACTCGGCATCACAGGGGTGGCGTCTGGACGTCGCCGCCTCTTGGTTCCATGTGGCCGGGTGTGTTCCAATATGTAGACGTGGTACTGCCGCCTCGGCCGTCCGAATGGATGGTGCAGTGCTTCGGGCTTTGGTAGAGGATATGCGGAACAGTCCACGTCAATTTGTTGTATGTCCATCGTGAAAACGATTTCGTTAAGTCTGAAAGACAACAACAAACTCATAATGTCCCTTTGAAGTTTTAGACTCGTCAATAGAGTATCATTCAGTGATTTACCCAATGACCCCATTGCTGAAGTATCGAACGCTACCCTGAGCTTAATGGTGGAGCTCTTAAATTTTATCACACAGTGGTGAGAGAGACAGTAGACTGACAAAGTGGTAGCAATTTGCGCTTCTTTAATTATCTCCGTATGTCCACTTTATTAATAGTCTTGCATGAAATCTGAGTACAATTGTTGTTGTTGTTGTCCCAGATCAGCCTCATAGTCTCCGGCAAAGATGGCATTGTCAGGAGCGAGATTGAAAATAACTCAACACAAGAAAAACAAAACTGCAGTACACGTGCCATCAAAATCCATCCCAAGACAGAATCCACCACTGAAGGAGAACCATCCAGTTTGCTTCCCGTTAACAACTACGAGAACAGCTCAGTGCCGCTAAGATCAATGGGTACTGGCGTGTCAAATGTTGGATCTGCCAAATTGAGATGGGAAACATCATTGCGCAACTCCTGTGAAAATTGTACCGTATGCAACTGGTGTCCAGTCTTAACTAACACAGAAACGTCAACAGGAAAATGTAGAGAGAGTCTAGTCTCGAGGTGTAATAACATTCGAAGTACAATACTTGCAGGCATTAACTGTGGTGCTGGACAAACCATGAACCACCAAATTAGACCTTTTGCGAGGAATTCCCAGCTTTTGCAGACAGTTTTCTGTAATATAACTGGCCTGACTTACGGAATCCAACTAGGCACGGGCACCAACACGAGTTCCAATTGAAAAAGCTGTTGATATACGGGATACATCCTTTCCAGAAGTTTTTTCTTCGGTATGAAAGGGCCACGTCACATACTGGTACTTCCGGGCAGACGACTCACATTTCTTGTGAGACTGGGCACATGTGAACAAAAGATGTCACGTCTGTCTGCGTTTTCCTACTCAAAATGTCTTAAAATAGTATAACTCTATTTTTTCTATGTTTTGCCTAGAGGCTTAAGCATGTGTTACGTTGAAATAAACAAATGAGAATCTTGTTGGACAATACTTCTGGCAGGAAAATGCTTTAACTATAAAGGAAGGGTAAAAAATATGACCCACCTATAAGTCCTATTGTAAGCCTCAAACGAAAAAAAAAGTAGTAAAATGGCTGAAAGAATCTTTTTGAGGTCTTTGGCATTCAAGTAGCCTTAAAATAAAGGAGAAAAGTAAATAGTGGTAACTATAGTTAATTTTTTGTTTTTTGATGTGTACAGTACTCAACTGTTTCACATACAATTTTCCTGCATTTGAGCTAGAATGAGCACAATCAGAACCTGGAAGCATACAGACTCTAAGGTAGCCACTAGCTCTCACAGCCTCTAAGCTAAAGGCGTTCAACTGGCGTCTGTTTTCCCCTCAAACAACTTAATTGTCAATACATTGTATCTTAAAGTTACCATATTAAAATGCTACTGTTCAGTACAACAATCATGCATACAGAATATTTTTATCACTATCCTATGTTTCACTTACCCTAATGGTAAGCAGATTATTAATTATGTTAATTATTCAAATATGAAATACCTTTATTGTACAATTGATCTAAGGGAAGGGATTCGATTTTTATGCAAACGTTCATTCACAACCTAATAAAAATGAAAATATACATGTGTTTTTTCTACAGGACTTAATGAATTCTGCACATTAGGTATTGTATTACTAGGGATGCCTGGTAGTACACAGAAACACTGTATCGCATATGAAAGTAGTAGTTAGCTGCAATCATTAAGGGCGTGGCCTACCACAAATTTCATCACCATGTTTTTATTTTTATATTTGTACCAGTTATTTTCTTCTAGTTTTATACACAAAATGTGACTAACTTTAATGTTATAAATATTTTTTATCTCACATAGTTAGTGCGTAATGGCACATTAAAGCCAAAATGTGCATTTTTCCATTTTAAGGAAGACACTAAAACCAACTCACTTACCACACTGAAAAAAATCACAGTGAATGACGATGTTGTTGGCTACAAATTCAGCTATGTTTAACCACAAAAGAAAATTTTTTACCTTTAAAAAAAATATTGAATCTTTCAAATTCTTATTTAAAATTTCAGTAATTTTAGTTAAATACAATTTTTTATTCTTTATTTTTATGTAGCCTGCGACGTCTGTATTCACTTTGATTTTTTTTTCAGTTTGGTATCTCAGTTGGTTTTAGTATAGTCCTTAAAATGAAAACATGCAAATTTTGATTTTAGCAAGCTATTACGAGAAAACTATGAGAGATAAAAAGATTTCATAAGAACCAAATTTAGTCACATTTTGTGTCTAAAATAAGAAAAAAAATATCTGGTACAAATGAAAAATAAATGCATGGTGATGAAAATTGCAGTAGACCACACCCTAACAAGAAGTCAGCCCTACACAGGTGAAGAACTCAAGTGGCATCAATGCCACAAAATCTCAATTTAAAATTAGCCATTTAGTCAGCTTTAATTTTTTTTCATTATGTAGTACTAAATTGTAACTTGGTGAATGTTTTGTAAAATTTTATACTATCGCCAACAGTTTCATTATACCTGCTGTACAGATGCATGGAACAGTACTCACACAATGCCCTGGAAGTTAATAAATATCCTGCATCCCCTCCCTTATCTGTGGCAAGTCCATGCAAACGTGTTCCCATTAAGCAATACTTTAATAGGGCTAAATATTACTAACGTATAATGAAATAAGTTTTTAATTTTTTCCTGAAACAAATTTGGCTACCATCCAGCATGGAAATAATACTGCCTATTTTAAAACAAAACTGTTAAATGTCTGCAGGGAATCTGTATTACTCGCACTAACAGTATGTTGTGCTCTGCTCTGCATGTCTTAAATATGTGCTGAACAAGTGATGTTGGCAATGTACCCTAGACTTTTGTTCTCAAATTTAGAAAACTCTTCCGACAGTCTGCTCAAGAAATTATATTTTACTACTGTGCCTCTGGTGACAAGACCACCAGAACACACTGACTGTGCTACTGCTGTGAGCAATGAGAATGTAGGTTACTCTGAAATAAAAGTTACATTTGTTTAATTTGTTTTAATTTTACAATGAAATTTACAATAACATTAAATTGTTCACTCCATATACAAAGATATTCTACAGAAATGCATAAACTAAATTATATATGTGCACAATGAGAAACCTGGGATGTTAAAATAGCACATCCAGATGTATTTATGAAAAACTGTAGCACACAACGACATTATCGAGTTATTTTATAAATATAATCCTTCAGGTCTAGTGCCATGCATGATACCACTTTGAAACACCTCAACTATATAATTGAAGTCACCGTGCCATGGTCAGAAGTTGACGACCGAAACACTGCTGGTTAGCTGTCTGCCGTACAAGATGCAGACAGCCTGTGTCACAACTGCCTACTCCGATTTTCTTCCAATAACTCAAATAAGCCTTACTTTTCCGGTCCAAGAGCTGAAACTGCTGGAAACACAAAACAAAATAACAAGTCACTAAATTTGGAAAATTCACGGTCCATTCAATTAAACAATCTATACTGACAACTGACCGCACACAGTCAATTCTGAAAACAGTGAGAACAGGATACCTAAGTAAATATAATACACTATAACACACTTTACACAGTTAGGCACAGTTCTGGTTCCTGGAAACAATGTTTAAGTCCCTTTCTGCATGACCCAGGCTGTGTATACATATAATTTAGTTACTAGAGAAAATAATTTTTTTGTTTGCAGAAACCAACTTAAATTTACTGTTTCTTTAAACAGGAAAATAGCTGTAAATATTGTGATGGGTGGGAAACCAGGAATGAGGCCTTACAAGTCAGATGTTTGTTAATTACATTTGTTTATGGCACATGTTACAACATATTCGAGGGACGACATTTGGTAACGTCACCAGAGTTTATGTTTGTTGACAGTCCTATACTACTTTTATCATATCTCTACATGTTGCAGTATACTGGACAGTAAATAACTGAATGCACTGTCTTAAAACTTTCCTTTCGTGAATGAATCAAACATAAAAAACAAAACCAAGATAAAAAACCAACATATAGTACCAATTAAAAATGTATTTAATTCCTCTCTGACCAACAGTGTGAAGGTCGTGAGGGTTTGTGGAGAGCGGAGAGGGGGAGACAGTCAATGCTGGTGAAAATTGTGAGAGAGTGGAATGTTTTATGGGAGCGTTTTATACAGGTAACGGAGATGAATTCTAGCTGGTTCAAGAGGCAGGGCATTCGAAAGGTTGGCGAGGTCTTTAGCACTGGTGAAGGATGACATGATGTGAGTATGGAGAGGTGCCGGAATGAATGGGTGGGGGAAACGGGAGATCCCCGAGAAAACCCGCCGACCAGCGGCATCGTCTGGCACGGTTCCCACATGCAAAAATCGGGGGACCGACCCCACCGTGAATCGAACCTGGATCACCTTGGTGTCGAGAGGTTGGGAACTTGAGACAAAGCTAGGGAAGATACTTGACACAGGGTTTCCCAGCCCAATTGCAGGTTGAATGTTATTATTCCCATCCGCATCTACTTAACAATAAATTAAAGTTATGTACCATTTTGCGTGCAAATATTAGAGGAAAGGGTAGGAATATGGACCCCCATTTATGATTTTTTTAGACTATGTTGTTGTAATAGGCTAAAAATTGTTGTGCAAAGGTAATTAAAGTTTCTTTATGTTCAGTATGAAAAAATATATTTTTAATAAAATTTTATAATTGTAATTACAAGAGTTTTAATCGGAAAATGTGAATATAAAAGAAGTATTCAGCCGACAGGCGGGGCAGACAGTGGTGTTTTTACGGCAGGCCCAGGAGGGTGCCATTCAAGATACGGAGGGGGTGAAAATGTTGCTGGCCAGTGAGTGGAGCTTACTGATTGCCCCTACTGTGTATTAATTAAAAATAAAATGATAATGTATTTGTCAGTAAGGTTACCAGTTGATTATATATGTAAAGTGTTGTTATTTTTCAATATATTTAATGTCAGGTTGGGTAGAAACAGGCTGGATTTTTCTCATACTTAAGGTTTGATCAATTAGGTATTATTATTAATGAGCAATGACAATTGGGTTTGATAATACAGACATAGGCTGGATTTTTTTTAGATCAGCTATGACAGTAACTGTCAAAAGGCTTCCAAGAGGCAATAGGGACATTGAGAGCATTACCTCAGGACTATAGATAATATTACGGTTTATTGACTCTAGCACTATTTGCCTAAACCTACTTATTCACCTATTGTTTTCACTATAGCCAGAGAGGCGGTTTACAATGTGTTGACTTGAACATAATAAAACAGAAAAAATGTATATATTAAACAAACTCTATTTAGACCATCAGAACAAACAATAATGATAACTTGCAGTTCGGCAACCACCCAGTGGCAATCTGTAACCCCTCCTTAATGCCCTAACAATTCCCTCCTAAACCTTTCAACTCCCCTCACCAAGTCCTCTGAAAGTAAGTTCCACTCCCTCACCCAGTAGCGGGTGGTGAAGTCAGATAACAGATGTTCACACATTGCTTCAAAAAAAAAAATAAAAAAAAAAATTTTTTGCTAAAAACGGTCACAAATTGTTCCTAAACACTAAATTACGTGTTGTTTTATTAAATATTTCATGATACAGAACATAGCTTAAATTTTCATTACTAGCACTGAAAGTTGTTTAATTTTCCTTTATTTAATTTTCAGACAAATTTCAATATGGATCTTAAGTAAGCAGTAAGTACGGATAATTTTCTACCTAGTTAAAATTAATTGTAAGGTTATGACGTCGAAAAGTTCTCACAGGTGTTTGCGTGGTGAGATATGATGCGTGGGTTTGGTGATTTAATGGTGAAAGGGTGCCAGTATAGTCATCACTCGGACTAGCACACGAGAATCTTGAGTCGACAGGGTTGTGGTCGAACAACCGGGCTAATACCTGTGATGGGTCTGTCTAGCTGACTGCGGTGGGTTCAATAATGATACCGGCTGGACATGTTATGGCCCTGTCCACGCCACAACCACACTGCATGAAAAGACACTGACTCTAGTTACCTATTGGCTGGTGACACACTGACTGTGAAATAAATGGTCTCAAGTTGAAATAAAACTCACCAGTTGACAGGTCCCCAGAACACGTGTATTGTACGTAAACATGATGAAGACAATAGAAAAATTAAGTTAACGGACACGCAAATTAGGCCGCGGGGCCATGTTGGGTGACACTCACACACCTGAAAACATGACATTTAATTGTAAACATGCAGAGGGCAACGAGTCTTCCCCGTGTCTGTGCTCTCTCAAGGGCACTAAGCAAAGGTTTAAAATTTACGTTACTATTGCAGTTACATGGAAAGTGAAAACAAAAGTTGAAGCCCTTGAGGGAGTGTGGAAGTGACACTCGACCAATGTGTCCGCCCGCTCATCGAAGACTGCTGGTACCTTGGCGCGGAGCCTCGGACCACGTCCAGCACTCCCACCAAAACCAAAATGTTCCTTCACGTGAAATGTAAGTGAGATGATTACATACAAAAACATGAACCTTTTACACACTAAATGTGTGTATTATTTATGCTGAATTGTGCACGTAGTTTTTGTGTCTTTATAGTAACGTGTTCAAAGTTCGTGTGCATCATGGTGAATTTATAATATTATTATTAAATGTTACTACTACTAAAAAATACCCTGCTCTTCATTTCTCACACACATACATAAATTACCCTTGCTCAAAGAATACCTGCCACTGCCGTAAAATGCTAAATGAAAGTTTAACTATTTGTTTTCTAGGAATTTTTGGTCTGTTGTGTTAGCGCGCTGACCTGGTGTTGGGTTACGTGTGGGGTTGTCGCACTTGGTTGCCCTGGACTGCAGTACACTTAGACTGCACTTGGCCAAACCCGGTTATTCACTATGATGGGTGTGGCTTGAATAAAAAGACTGAGGGTCCGGCGGCGTCAGTTATCTTTTTCGGCAATTAAATGATAATTAATTTCTTCTTAATTCGTAACTTACGACGTTAAAATATTATTATCTTGTAAGGTTACTGGGTAATATTTCATATATTGGGTTCAGTACATAAAAATACTGTTTGTGCGAATATACATTCATTACCTGCACTCTGTATTGTTGACATTTGTTTTACATTTAGAACCACAACGCCTCCTCGCCAGTTTTCCTCAAGGTTCGTGTCACATTTTTGCTCAGAATGTTCATTTGGTGTGGTATTAGATAAATCATAACTGCTGGCATCTAGCAAGGTGTTTTACAGTAGCGGTGATGTAACACTTGTTGCGCTAGTACGTGCTGCCACCCACACGTGAAAGAAGTAACCGTTTCTGCAATCAACAGGCATGAGCACAGTTCGAACTGTGCACTTTTTCAATGTTAAAATGCCAGTAAGAGACGACATCATTTTGTTGTGTGCATACACAGAAAGGCCGAGAAGGGAGGTCGAGAGAAAAGCACAGCTCTGCTGTGCACAGTTCAGTGTTGCAACATTGCAGCTTTACAGGATGAAAACTCCGTGTATTTATGATCGGTTAGACGAACATTTCAAACTGTACTGGCACTACAAAACACACAATAATATTTTAAATATTTTACAAAAATGCTTCACAGAAAACTGGGTATGCACATGCACTTGTACACTTATATACCGGCCACTACTGCTCTCACCGACCTCTTAAGCATAGACTGTCTATCCTCGCTCTGTTCTGCTCCTCATCTTATGGAACTTCTTGCTGTAACTCCCCTGTCCACTATATTCTGTCTTAGTTAATATGCAGCCTAAATCACCCCAGTTACTCTCTTCATTAACCACCCTGTACATCTTAACCAGCCTTTTTATATTTCTCCTTTCCTTCAACGAGCTCCACTCCCAATTTGTTTAGCATCACTGATGGCCGAAAGTTCCCTTCATCCTTACCAGCCTGCCCTTGGCTTCACCTTTGCTTCACCCACCTTGCTGCCTGTCTTAAGCATCTTTACACCTTCTCCAGCTCCAACACATACAGTTCCAATAAAATACAGAATATTTATCATAATGGGTTAAAATAAATACGTACAGTAAACAAAGATTGTGTAGTTGCTTATACATTTTCGAATCACATTATTCCTTCTTGGCTGGCGTTTGACTATATTATTGTATGATAATTTAGTTGATTACGAGACCTATTTCTTACTTTATATCCATCTACTGTATCGACCTATATTTTTGTAATTTAATTTTAATCATAAGCATGGTACAAATGACACTCTGCTAAAATGTTTTAATTATATTATTTGATAGAACTTACTTTTTAAAAGACAGTAGGTCATTGATATTATTGTAAAGTTACAACTTCACTTCTGCATTGATTAGAACTTAAAAGATCAATGTTGAAGAAACTCCCTGAAACTCCCTAGTAATGCTCCACGGTCTCACCTGAAACTCCCATTTAAAATCACTGAAGAGAGCTTCCTCACTAAATCCTTGGAATCTCTTTATTCTTTGGAAAGTTTTTATTGAGCTTTCACGTTATTCATCGAAAACGACATGTATTCGAGAGCTGGGGCAACTTAAACAGCGGTTCAGGATCATCTCTGCCACTATTCCAAAGGTTACACCACTAGGTATGTTTGTTTTTCTTAACAGATACATGCCACCAAAAACAGATGCACTGCAAATGTGATGGTCGTTTAGAGAGGGGACTTTCTTTTCTAAAATCTTAATGAGCTGGCTTTTGTCCGTTTTTCGAGGGTAACCATTCACATTGGAAAGGTCCCATGGCAGTGTACCTAATGGATATGTCAAGACATTTCTCATGTCAATTTTTCTGTTTTGTGCAATGAAAGGCAGCCAAGTGAAAAGGGAAACATGCAATGCTAGATACTAGAACTACAACTTTATCTTTGAGTTCTGTTTTAAAAATTTTTTTAAAGAGAACTGAATGTCTTCAGCTGTAGATTTAGTAAGGGATAGAACATAAATTTTTTGTGGGTTCCTTAGACAGCTATCAGAAACAAAATTTTAGAAAGCTGCTAGGTGGATGCCAAAGTTGTAACGGTATGTTTTACACTCTCATTCCTTCGTGCTCGTGCTTCAACGTAAAACTTTGCTCCTTATCTTTACAGGGTTCTTACAGCAACATACAAAAAAAAAATTCAAGGACTTTCAAGGACTTTTTACTGATTTTTCAAAGACCGCTGTAAATTACATTTGATACCTCAATTTTTTTATTCAAATATTTTATGTTTTTATTTGCAAAGTTTCTATTATTTTTATCTCTATCTCTTTAGAACTAATGAAGTTCACTAATTATATAGAAACCAGAAATTAGCTTCGACTTGAGAAACATTGTGGGAGACATTCCGCTCTACAGCATTCATTGCATGCTATGCCTCTCTCACACCCGACCGTAATTTATTTTTTATACTCACGTAAATGCGGCATTTCGTATGGGACACTTTTTTTTTCAAAGCTCTTAGTTTCTTTCTTTGCACTTTTCTCTTCCAAAAAAGCTTTGCCATGAAACTCTATAACACATTCAGGGTACTACTTGCCATGAACATATATAAAAGAAACACTATGAATAACGGAACACGCTGTGGCGTGCTAGAAAGTGTATTCATTACACCGACAATGCAAAATGTCTGCAATCGTAAAGCGAATTACATTACAGAAATAATGCATAGACATACCATGGTATCATATTTCTCAGAAAGAATTTTAATGTTAAGGCCTTGCTCGTTAGTTTAGCAGTGGTTTCGAAAAAAAATATATTTTAATGCAAATTAATACATATATCAAAAAACTATTCTTACAATTTTTACTCTTAAATATAATAGTTTGCATCTGAATTTTTCTGTTACAATACACAAAATGGAATTTTATATTTTTGCCCCTGAAATATCACATATTTTGTTGTGAAAATATGCCAAAATGTATAAGGTCAACGTTCCAGGACTTTCCAGGACCGTAAGAACCCTGTCTTTAACTCTTGCAAATAACATTTAAAATTAACTCTCGAAGTGTTGAAACACTTTGTGAATTACAGTTTTAATATTTTCAGTATTCGCATTACAATACTAACGTACACAAAAATGCAATTTCTCCTATAATTCGCTTGTGAGCTAATTTGCTTAAACAGAACATAATATTATTCAAAACCTGCTTAACAATTTATTTATTGGTTCCTGTATTCAACGAGGAATAAAATGCTGTTTAAATAATTAAAAAAAATGATATAGGAAAGAGTCAGCGTCCACTTAGCAGCGAGACTATCCAATAGTTAAACCACCATATATGGACACCATTCTAGAAAATAAAACTACCGATTTCAATGTCCGCATCTCAATATTCATAATTAGTGGTATCCAATTAACAAAATATGAAAATATTAGCTCTATGAACGAGTTGAGCCTACATTACCTCTGGCTCATTGACACACCAGCACGTGCTAACTCAAGCCTGCTTCAACGTAGAAATCTGTTCTACGGCTTAAAATGTAGCTAAATAAATGTATTACAATATTTGTTCAGACTATTTTTTTATTACGGCCCAAACATCTTTTAAATTAGCATTGCAATGTGATCGTAAATAAAAATTAAATGATTAATCAATTTTCTGCTGCAGATTTTTCTACTATAGAAACATTCATTTTAAAATAAATAAACATTTTATGATTCAGATACTCAAAACAAACAAAATGACGTTTACTGAACTGAGAAATGTTCACTAAAAAAAAGTTACACCAAGTGAAGGCCAAAGTGGTCGTATAGCACACCCGCAATATTTAACGTCATTTTGAGATGGAAAGCATCCGCATCTCAATATTCGTAATCAGCGGTATTAAATTAATAAAATGTGAAAGTCTTATCTTTATGTTTGAGTGGAGTGGAGATTTTGGTCAGCGCTTAACATTGAGGTCTTCAGCGCTGGTGAGGGGTGATATGATGTATGGAGCAGCACCAGAATGAAGGGGCAAGGGAAATGGGAGATCCTCGAGTAAACCCGCCGACTAACGCATCATCCGGCACGATTCCCGCACGCAAAAATCCGAGAACTGAATCCACCGGGAATTGAAATCGGATCGCCTTAGTGGATGTCCAGGGGTCCAACCTTTCGACCACCACGGCCACTTTATGTTTGAGTTGAGTTCATTTTCTAAAAAGTGGGGTTTGGCTCATAGACTATCAGTATGAATTAATGGAAGCTAATCGCAGCACAGCCCACATGTAGATTCCTTTAACTGACTCACTAAACCAAATTATTAATCAGCTGCTGTTGCCGCCTTTGTGCTGCAGCCATCGAGATTTCCACTTCCAACTCTGGTTGTACCTTATCCATGTTCTCTTCTGGCAGAAAAGAATTAAAAAGTTATCATGACTTTGTGATATGTTGCAAAGTGCAATAAAATAATTTAAAATGTTTGCTACATACCCAGAATCCAATCTCAAGTAGTTAACACACGGAAATTTTTCCTTCAGGATACCCAGGCTGTTTTCAACCACTGGCCTGGTACTCTTATGGGCTCTATTGAACTGGGCAACTGTAGGATTGTCCACGTTGTTTACAACGGAAGACATTAACCGTTCTTTCAATGGATAACAAGAGTCTCCAAGTAAAACAGCATCAGGGAATGGCCTCCAACCATTGTCAAATCGTTCACACATTGTATTGTTTCATAACACCCTGGAATCATGCACACTCCCAGGCCAGTTTGCACTGGCATGAAAAACTCTAGCCCACAAACAACCATGCAATTGATGGAATGGTTACAATGCCGGTCAACAATAAGTGCCTAGTGTGCTCGTGGAGCATTAATTTTGATCAATGTCCTATCATTGCAACAATACATTTGAGGCATGCTTGCAAATGCATGGAACTGCATACATCTGCTACATCATTCGGCCAATTTACAACTTCTGGGAATTTTATCCTGTTTATAGCGGAAACTACATTTTTTACACAGCGGCATGTCGATACCTTTGACACACCATGCATATAACCAATTGCATGATACTGCCCACCATTTCCCAGCCAATGAAATGCAATGCATAGCTGTTGTTTGGACGATAGTGCTTGATTTCTGTTCGTTCGACGTCCTAGGAGAGGTCCTATTTCTATCAATAGTTCTTCAAATTTTACAGAACTCAGCCGAAAACCTTCCTTGTGTTCGTAATGAGATGTACAGATATCATTAATTATTATCTAAACTTCCTTCTTCTCCTAACCTGTAAATTGATGTCAGATTCCTCATTAGAATCAGAACATACAATGTTAATGATTTTATCTATTACTGCAGTTATCTATTCTAAGAATGTATTATTTATAAGATAAAAAATCTGGGTACAAGAAAGGCTCAATCACTCGTCCGTTCCAATTCTTCCAGCTTGTAAACACAAGTACCTTGCTCAACAGCCGTGTAAAATATTTCATGATACTTAACAAGTGTGTGATTATATAAGTTGTTTTCCAAAAGACAAATACCATTCGACTTGTGAAAAGAACTTGTAACTTATAAAATTATACTTGCAGCAAATAATGATGACTTGTAGCTTTATGAAAAAACTAATAATAATTTTTTACAAGTTACCAGTAAATACTCCTATAACTTAATGCTTCTGAAGATTTGACCGGAGGGTAGCTTGATCGGAAGCTTGCGAACAGGAATATTTGGCCGGAAGTGATAAAACTTGCCTTAAATAGCACGAAGATTAAATTAATTAATCCAGTAAACATTGAATGTAGCACTCGAAAAAGCTACCACACAATTTGTAAATGAAAAATGCATAAAATCATTGATGTAGCTATTTTACAAATATCTAATTATCTTGCACTACATAAAAATATTTGGTTAGGCCAAAAAATAATGTCTTTTGAGTTTTGTATTCATTGAAGAGGTCAATAAAAACAATCACTTTCCCAAGTGGCATGCGACAGCTGGACGACTGTTTGTAAACAGTTGGCACAAGCGGTTAATGCAGGGTAAGTGACAGTCTTAAGTGGCTTGTTAATGTGCAACTTGTGGCATGCCAATTGTTGCACCATGATTGGGTGAACGTTATTATTCGACCCATGGACCAATTGTGGTATGCCAACAATTATACACTGATGGAGTCATTTACGTGGCCTGATCATGAGCCACTTTTAGCATGCCAACTGTTACTTATTGCTGGAAACACGTAAGTGGCAAAATTATGGACGTATTTTGGCATGCCAACTGTTACTGCGGGAAACAAAAAAGTTGCAAGATTATGGGCCTGACTGCTGGATATATTAGCGGACAAATTATGGGCATATTTTTGGCATACCAACTGCCGCGAATGCTAATAGTAAGCTGATGGGCTTTTTATGGCAATCCAATGCAACTGTTATACTGATGGCGACGTGTAGCTTAAGTGGGGAGCTTAGGGCCCCATTTGCATTTTTCAAACAAATTTTTAAAATTTATTTCTTTACTTTACTTTATGTCTTAGCTCGTTAGGAAGAAAAACCTGACTGCGATCAATTAATTTTACTCAATGTTAGTATACATGCTCTATACGGTGTAACTCATTTTAGGACTAGTTTTTCGGGGAACGGACCGTTCCACAACCTCGCCAGTTGTACCACCAACTTATCTTACACTCATTTCACATCCACTATACCTGTGAGGGTGTCTGCAGACGTTTCCTTGCTTGTTGTCATTTTCTCCTATTGGCCAGAGCATTCTCGGTTACTATGGCAACTCAGACACGGATACTCGGTTCAAAACATTCTTTAAACATGAAAAGAAAAAAAATTAAATAAATTCACGTAGAAATACAAGAAACTCTGAAACATTTTATTAGGCGCTCATGGCTGTACAAGATGTGACACCAGCAGTGCCTTGTTCCTGACGTTCAGACGAACAATTAGCTAACAACCCCTAAAACTTGTCACAGAAGGAAACGTGAGAGGTTCCTAGTGCTCATGATGTTGTTAGAGGTAACAGCGCGTAATGTGTCTTGTAGTAACGAGCAATAAATACACCAACTTCAAAAAAGTCTAATCTAAAACAAAATGCACTAAAAAGTAAAAATAATAGCGTATTTTTAAACTACTCAAAATACAGTCACTTAATTACGACAGTTGTTGCCAGGGTTAGCGAGAGATATATTAGACGGTCATGGTTTAAGGCGTCACTCCATGGATTACGGGCATGGAGACCCGGGTAGTCTCTTTCTCAGGGTGTGACGTCGCCCGCGTGGCTGTAACCCTGAAGTCACTCGCAGAAATCTAAACAGTTTTATTTCTTTGTCAATACACTCTTATGTGGGCTCTTAAAGGCGTCCCTCATGCCTACCGACCAAAGTTCAAGCAACCGACGAAGTTCTGCCTCTCTCCTCGACGATCCCACCTCAATCCATCCCCCTCAGTCCCGTGATTCCCCGTTTCTCTCATCACAGTGTGGTGATTTCCCGGTTCTCTCCTCATAGTGCGGTGATTCCCTGGTTCTCTCGCCCCAGGCCTGCCACTTCTGCTGTACTTGACGACTCGTTGCAATTATAATTCAATAGTAAAAGAATGGATATTAAATACTAAACAATGATAATTAATCCCTTATCCCCTAAGCACAACCTTTTTTCTTTAAACTGTAAGTTGGTGTTGCAAGTAGCAACGTATCGTATAAAGTAGCAAATGTAAACAAAACACACACTTAACCTAAAAGCAATAAAGCTTCAGTGGAAAATAACACAGGCAACTTGAGGCACAGGTTGAGACTAAATTAATTACTTGACACTTTTAAAACAACTTCATCTCAGCAAGTGAAAAGGTACGTCGCACAAAGGTTATGTTTCATTCGACCTTGGCACACTACATAACTATATAGGCCTACATGATGGGAGTCACATCGGGCTCAATAATGTTAGGGGCGAAGCCCTGACGGACGTCACAGTAATATACAATTGTTGTTATTTTTGGAGTCAATGCCAGCCGAGGTTAACAAACGTGTAACGAAATAGCATAGGTAAACATCTAATTTTATGAAATTTAACGTTGACTGCATCTAAGCATTTCTTAATCGATACAAAAATGTATTCGATTGTGGTTTCTTGATGCTTAGAATTGCCTCAAAGTATTTAGATTTGTTTTACACATCTGTTAATAGATTTTCGAAGTGTTGCCTTAAGTCCCCATTTTGTTTATTTTTGTAAATAGGTTTATTTTCAATTAAGGTATCTCTTTAGGCTGTTGTGTGTTCATTTGTACACTATCGAATTAACGTAACTCTAAATATATTGTATAAATTTTAGGAAATTTGGTGCTGTTTTTCGTTAAGGAGTTCCGTTTTGCCTTCACAGTCCAAATCAGTCCAGAACATCCTTAACCACAGTTAGGTACCTACCTAGTCTTGGATTGTCATAAACCTACCAATATCCCAATCACTATAAATTTCCTACTCAATTTTGAGAGTCTCCTGGCGTATCTTCGAAATCTAAGGTCCAATGTGCCAATAAAATTAAAATTTCAAAATTTCGAAAAGTCTTAAAAATTCTTAAAATTTTAAAATATTCCGAAACATTTAGAAGTTCCAAAAAATGAAAACTATATTGCTACAATTTTGATTCCGGGCGTCATATGGTTTCCAGCAGCCGTCTTGGTTTTTTTTTGAGTCTTCTGAAATTTATTCGATTTCACATGTCCAAATTTAATAAAAATGTTTTCATATAATCGCTTAAAAAACTATTTAATAAAAACCATTTTATATAAAAACAATTTAATTAAAAATATATCCGACACATATTACCTGGATGAGCTCCAAATGACACACTGGCTCCCCCCACCACTTTTTGCATGCACGTATAAAGTCACCTCGCCCTCTTCCCTATTATCCCTTCTCCTTCTATACGCGGCAAGTATTTTAATTGGCTGTTAGCCGTGTGTTGAAATCCCCCCTCACCCTTCCCCCTTCTTTACCACTTTCTTAGCCTTTGTCTAAACAATATTACCTTTGTAATTGTCTCTAATCCAGCATGATATCAATGCCTTCACATTGCGGTTAGATGACCATGAGAAGTAGGGACCATCTATAGAGGCTATTATATATAACATAGGTTATTTTTTTAAAATAAGAATATACTATTAAAAATTATTTTAAAACTTTATTTAATTACCACTAATGGCTGTTACTTAAATCCGAATTCAATCTTAGCTATATCTGATCGATTCTCAATAAAGCCAGTCAATCAATTATTAAAAGTATAAAAAATATTTTTTAAATATTATAATATTATTTTTCATTATAACTACTTGGACTTTTTATTTCCTATATACCCTCATCAACTACGTTCACCTTCCTACCAACTTAACCAAACTTCTTTCGATTTCCGATAAAATCAATCAATTGTTTAAAAAATAATAAAATATTTATTTTGGCCACTTACATGCAAGACTCTTCGACTACTTTCAAACATGGCATACACCATCTGAACAACACCACTCCGTCCAAGAAACTGACATGTCTTTACATAATCCCATCCCCACCTCACCTACATAACCAGACATCCTCTACTCCCCTACCCAACAAAACCACACCCCCTACACCACTACACCTCCAAATTCACACTCCACCCCCTCTATTACCATTCACCACCCCACCCCTGCCACCACCCACCCCCACCAACTCAATCTTCACTCTCCCATGTTCCTGTCAGGGCCTGTCCGAACTGAACATCACACTCTTTTACCCTACATTCTACGTTACATGTCCACAGATATGACTTTCTCTCTCTACATGGACACCAGTTACATATACACAAGCACTCACACTCAGTTTTTCAAAAACCATCAACAAATCACATATTGTTGACCAGCTTCCATACCACATCAGATATTTCATTTGAATACCAATTTTTTTTATCCTGTCTCTTCGTGTTTGCTCAACTGTGGTAAAATACATTCATAACTTGAGAATATTTTCTTTATTAATTCCCAAAACAATTTTAAATTTAATAATTTTTTCTGGTTAAACTCTCAAGATATATAAACATATAGTTTCCCAAAAAATTTATTTTATTTATATATAATCTATAATCAACTACATGTAAAATAAACCCCAGAACTCTTGAAAATATATTCAATATTAATTATAAAATATTCAGTCATTTACTTGTAATGTCCAATTAGCCATAAAAAAAATCACACTTTATTACATTCATCAACTTAATGCTGTCGCAATGCAAACATGATTACAAAGGCCTCGTAACAGAAGCGACACATGATTCTTTAACTCAGCTACAGATGTTTTCAGCTTCGTCAAGGAAGTCCCATGCGTGGTCGAAGTCGTCGTCATGACAGTAGTGGTCGCCATCACTGGCGAAGATGTCGTCATCAGAGGTGAAGGTATCGCAGTGCTAGACGAGGAAGTTGTTCAACATGAGAATACATCTCATCATAACTTTGTTCATTGATGTAGCCAAAATGTTGCTCGACTGCTACCATCCAATCAGTTAGGAAACAACGAACACATCCTGTTCAATTTTTATTTACAAAGTGAGCGAATACATCGTTCGTAGTTGTAGGAAAGTTACATCACCTAGAGTCCAATCAGAACCTATTATAACTATCTCTTGTTCTTCCAGTTTCATAAATGTTACATAGAGGTACATTCGATGACTTGAACGCTTTCCTGCAAGTTGTGTCTTCGTACGGTACCGGTTTAGTGTAATCACGCTTTAACCATACATTCTATTTCATAGTTCAATGATTTTCCAACTCTTCTGTAAGTTGCAGAACTAAATTTTTTTCATACTTTTAAGAAATGTACAAAAAAGTCTTTCGACGTACCTGGTGAGCTCAACTGCATAATATGGCAATGACTAGACAAACACACTTAATATATATCACCAGGTTTTTTATTAATAACGATCACATTCTTTTTCCATACTACCCAACAATCCATAACTAAGAATCATTATAGTAACTAATTAAAATCCGATGCTGTCAAGGGACTCAAGTCACATCGTAACACACATTTAATCTATTCGGTAGATCCTATCAGCCAATTTTGTCAGTTAAGCTACACAAATAATTCTTGGTCGTGCTCAGCAATATTATCTGCTACTGCAACCATCCTGAGAGACAATATCATTCACAAATGCTCAGATAATAGCTAATTATTCTTACCTTTCTACCCCATTTTGGCATACATTATAAAAGAAAATAATTTTATTAATTAAATCTAACAATTTCATAACTAAACTAGTATGTACACTGTACTACAAATATATTAGTTGAAAACAATACCTGGATGTCCAATACTAATCTTCAAAGAAAATACTTTCTAACCATATTATCTTCTGTCCTGTACCTGTCGTAACTCAGCCATACAGATTTAGTACCGATACACACACACACACCTGCAGAGCTAGTTAATACCAGAACACAACTACACACAGCATACATGTAAACATTAACATAAAATTATGCTAGAAATAAATTTCTTTTCATATCACCATCTAAACCAAATATATATTTTAGGTATACATTTCTAAACAACCACACTAAAGTAACATATCGTCAACTATAAAATAAAACTTTAAATTACTTTCATCCCTTTAAACTATCATGTCACAATACCATATATCCTTGACAGCTAACATACAAGTAATTTAGTATTAATTCTTAATATTTCATAAAACCAATCATTCATCTTGTACCAGTAGTACAGCACTTCAGACCGAACACTTCTTATGATTTTCAGTAAATTCTGTACTAAATTAATTCTCTTTTGCAGAATACGTATAAAATATGCACAATATTTATGTGATTATAATTTACAACGAAATGTCATACGTTTTTCTGAGTCTTCAACTTCGTGAGCCAGCCGGTAGCTACCGAGAGAATGACCCCTTTGTAAGATGTCAAATATGGTGCTCTGTGACAAAATTTATCTGCACTATTTAATTTCATAACTACGCAGACATCATTCATTTTCAGCACACTCACAACACGATAATGTAGATGACTCTAAAAATCTTCATGCTCACCTGTCATTTATATTTAGCGAATAAATGTTCCAGATACATTTATTGTACAAGCACTCTTAATACTTATCACTGACAAAACATGGAAGACTAATCATTAGAACCAACTCCAAGACAAAGAAGAAGAATAAAAAACATCAGCATCAACTAGTCACCTCTTCACTTGTCAAACCTAAAGCTTCAACCCTATAAGTGTTTTAACAGATTAATGTTAATAAAACAGTTTCAATCATATTTATCAGTGTAGTTTCTGTTATTTTAAGAGTTAGTGGACCGTAGCTTTTTTTTACGTTTGAGGCACGGAAACGGGGAAGGCGATAAGTCAAATATAACCCGTGCGTCAAACACCTCATCGCCTCTAGGCGTGGAATACTAAACTAGCGTGCAGTGTTTTCGTAGTAACTGTTTTTCAATGGGACTTCAAGCGGTGACCCTATAATTTTATTTGTGGAAAGTATGTGGTAAAGTAAAATGCAGGTTTCTATGATTTTGTTTTACGATCGCGGTTGATGTTTTCTCGGCTACTGCAATGTGAAAAAGTAATTTTTAGAACTTTTGAGGAGCTTGATAATAATGGTTTTAACTATCGGACTGCATTTTTAAAATCATAGGAACTTAATTTGAAGTGTGTTTTACTTTTGTAGATAAACGCATTAGAAACATTTTTAGTAGCTAAACATGAAAAACGACTGTACGTACCATGCTGCAGCACGTCTCAACGCGCCAGGTCCACTAACTCTTAAACAATAAAAACGGAGTCCTACATTAGCTCTAAACACTGCATGCTTGGAATTTTTTGTATTTAAGTAATAAACCCAACACGTACACAACTATTACTGTTTAGAATTTTTGTTGATGTGTATTTACCAAAATATTTTTCTATAGTAGCAAAAACATCTCTCTATACATAAAAGAGTTCACCGACTGATTGACTAACTGACCGACTGACATATCAAACTGCAGCCCAAACCGCTGGACCCAGAAATGTGAAATTTTTTGTGTGGGTTCCCTTTAGGTGGTAGGTGAGCACTAAGAAGGGATTTTTCGAAATTTTACACATAAGTGAGTGAAAAGTGATGAAACGTGACTAAATATATTTACAATTAATTGTCCATCTCTAACCCAAGGCTATCGTCACATTTTCCGCTTAAATGTGACACCCATAGAATAAGCTTAGCTGTATAAAAGTTATTTTAACCCTAAGGGGGTGAAAAAACATGGAATGAGTTTGAGATAGATCCAAGATTGCTGTCGAACCTTTCGAGATATAGAGTTGGTTTTCGCTCTATGATGATAAAAACGTAAGCGCTATTAAACAGATTTCAGGACTTTTCTAAATTAAAACTCTCAAAGCTGGGAAGGAATGAAATATGTTTTAAAATGAATTGTCAATTGTGCTTCGATTCAATGGGTTATCATCATGATTTTCACCTCAATTGGATACTTTTCGCATTTTGCGAAATTTGATTACTAAAGAGTAAAAAGATGTAAAATTCATTTTCATTTATTCCATAATATCTACCTAAATAATTGAGATATTGAGTTGTTGATTCAGAATGATGCTTACGTAACGTAAAACAATTATATGAGTTTTTATAGTGATAAAATAACTCAATTACCAGGAGAAAACAGTAATATTTATAATCATTTCAAATCAGATGGTCCGAAAAAGCAGGAACGGCAATTGACAAATAATTTATGTGGAAGTGAATACTCTACAATTATATCATTACGTTTTATTTGTGCAACGTCTACATGCCCAGGGAATGAATATGTTATTGAACTATCGACGGTATGCACCGTAACTGAGATAGGGAAAACAGATCGTTAACCAAAGACTGACGAAATTTTACACCTCAGTCGGACAACTTATGCAACTAAAAATAAATGATACAGCGAAATAATAACGATTTTAAATAACGAATCTATACTAATACATGTCACTAGCAAATATTTTTATTTAGTATGGTTAAAAGCTAAATGTAATAAGGAAATAGTATTACGAATGTAGCAATTCTGGGAAGTCTGTATTTAGTCTTCATCAATCATTGTTTTACCACCATTACCGTTCGAAATTTTGTATGTCAAATTCCAACAAGCAGACGCAGATTTTATATTAATTTAATTGGACGATGTTGCACACTATTTGCTTTGAAAATCCTGCATAGTAAGTGTTGTCCTGCAGCTTTCGCACTCTGTTTACCGTGGAGTGAATTTATGAAGGCAAACATTCAAAATAATTCCTTTTTAAAAAAATTGCAGATTTACCAACGACTAAAACTGAAATTTGTGCCACATTGAGCGTTCTGAAGTTGGTGTTAGGTAGGGGACTGTGAGTTTTGCGTGTACCCACGAAGAATTCTGCGAAAACTATGGGAGGGAATGACTACAAAACTAAGTAAAGGGGCATAACAGGATATCAAAAATATTTAGTGATACAAAAAAAAAATTGGTGAGTTGAACATGCGCCCGCGAAGGTTTCTGTAAAAAAAATTGTGGCTGCCAAGTAGTAGAGGGGCAGAAAAGGATACCCGATAAATTTAGAAAAAAAAAAACTAAAAAATTTCGTGAGTTGTGCATGCGTCCGCAAAGGTTTCTGCTGAAAAAAAAAAACACATAACTTTTGGAGGGAGGGGATCAAAACTATATATAAGGGCAGTACGGGTCACACAAAAAAATATAATTTAATAAAAATTTATGAATTTTGTTTGCACACGCAAAGGTTTCTGTCAAAACAAACTATTATTTTAGGGAGGGGGATGAGGCAAAACGGGGTACAGGGGTAAAATAGGTACCCACAAAATTTAGTGAAACAATTTTCTTTTTTAAAAATGTTTCTAAAATGGACATTAATGATCTGTAATGCCAATGTGTACCATTTGGTACTTTTCCTAACCTTTTTCTTTGAGAAATGCCATTGCATTGAATTTAAACCCCGCGAACGAAGCTGCGGGTACAAGCTAGTTTATAATAAACATACATTTACTAAAAATACTTTGGTATTATATAAATATTAATAAGAATTTGTATGTTAAATTACACATTTAAATTATGTGACAAAGAAAACAAGCATAATGATTCAACAAACGTAAACTGTTTGTATAACTATGTTAGATTATCCTCGTAGCACTTCGTATAAAGGATCCCTTACAAACCGCAATCCTTATGTAATTTTTCTGTTAATTTCCGGCATTACAGTGTGTGTATATATATATATATATATGTTTGGCACGCTGAGTGGCCAACTCTGAAATATTTGTTGTTTGGCGAGCCCACACTCGCTATTAAAATTAGTGAATGCAGAGGTAAATATCAAGTAATAAAGATGGGTTCACAAACACCACTTTGCCTACATAGAATATGAAATAGAAAGTTGATAAACACACACACGTAAGGTAAAGAGAACACGTAAGGTAGGCCGTTAAGGGCTCGCCCGCTCGCTCTTCCCTCCCCACATTAGCACCCCATGACGTCACAGGGAGGACACGCGACGCGGTTCACATTCACTGCGGCTAGTAAACACTACAGCAGAACTTGCGGTTTTCTTTAGTTGCAACTGCTAATGTAGATTATTTGCGATGTGGTGATAGTGTGTGACGTTTCTTTAAAAGCACACTGCTAGTAATTATATGATATTATTTTCACTAAATATTATATCTATGCGAATGTGTGATGTTTCTTGCATGATTAACATTATTTTTTAAATACAGTTGGACATTTTTAAGACTGTTCACTGTAACGCGACTTATTTTATTTCGTAAAAATGTACCTTCATTTTCATAAACTTTTGTTTCTTCACACTGTGTCAAACTATGAGTAAAAGTAATAACGACTGCACAGTGGCATGTTGTACCAACTATGGTCGAAAGACTAAAGACGTTATTTATCACCGGTTACATTGAAACCCCAAATTGCAAAAAGAGTGGATCTCACGATGTAAACGTACATACCAAATTAATGTAATTATTGCGCGAGTGTGTTGAGTATACTTTTTTCCAGAAGACTATGAGAGAGATCTACGAAACGAGCTGTTAGCTTTGCCAGTAAGGAAACATTTGCAATCAAATGCATTTCCATGTACCTAACAGGCATTCACAACAATGAGACGCAACATAAAATACATTGGAAGCGCAGGTAACATTTGTTGACGTATATTAAACCTAAATATTTCTGAAATTTAAACGTTAATCGGTGTGAAATGAACCACTTCGGTTTACTTCTGTTAAATTTTAAGCAAATGAATTCCATTGATTCATATGTGATATACACTTATTTACAGTGAGTTTAGTTGATATTATAACTAGTTGACAGTGATTTTTTGGTTAATTAGTCGGTAACAACTTGTTGACAGGAGTTTCACTAATAGCAAGCTCCAGAATGAAAACAGTAATTAGTATTTATAGTGTCAATGTATCAATAAAACTTTATATTAACATTTTGGTTATGGCTTAGGCTGATATTAAAGTAAAAATATTTAGTGCCAAAGAAAGTGGAGTGGAATGCAGCTAGAGCAGCGATGGAAAGTGATCATTGATGTAAGTTAATAATAAGACATCTTGAACCTTTATTATATTGTATTTACTTTATTATGTACCTCCATAACTACATGTTTACATCATCTCACTCAATAGATACCTACTATCGTCACGCCAGCTACCCTGTTGCCAAACTGCCGGCCTTCCACTACCAACCTAATACACTCACTGATACATAATCTTTCCCTTCCATTGTTGAAGCATTGAAAGTGCCATGACAAGTATGTCTGTACAATGTAATTTACAAAATATTTACATTGGAATTGTTGTAAGTAGATATACATAATGACACTCATGTAACATACATTGACATTACACTGATAGTACAAATCCAAAGTGAGTTGTTTAAGGCAATTTGTTAATTGTACAAGATCATGTTAGGTAACACTTGTTAATACAACTTGAAACATTTTTTTTTACAAGGGTGAGTAACATTTTCATCAATCATGGGGGATACGAAAATATCCAGAGAAAACTGTGATATCTGCAGCGTTTACCACATTTCTGATGATTGACAATCGAACATAGGCCGCCTTCATCCAAAGTGATTGCTGTATGCACTAGAACCCTCTGACTGCTAGTAGACAACATTATTTAAATGGTTACTTCCAACAGATGTGCGCAATAGTAAACCACTGGACCCACATTCAGGAGGCTGCAGATTCAATTCATGGCCTGGATAACTTGATTTAATTAAGTTTTTCACCTTTTACTAAAATAACTATATGCTGGGACGGGTTCTTACAAAACACCTCGCAGTAGAAGAAATGTCTTAAAGTAACAAAATATGTAACAAACAGTTACAAACCACATAGAACACTGTATGAATATGATTACAAGTTTTTGCTACTAAGCAGTTCAAGGATTTACCGTACCGAGCAGTGACAGAAATAAACAAAATATTGAAGGGAGAATGAGTAGGAGTAAACTTATTATATCCAGTCATTATAATCAGTACTAAGTCTAAGAAAATAATTTTTTTATATATTGTCCGCCCTTAAAAATGTAATGATTGTTGTGATTTTATCACACTTTAGAATTTTTCGTCTCTGTTTTGTCTTTCCCTCTATACTTATCCCCCACCCCCCCTTACACACACACGCACCCAGACATATATATATAAAAAGCGTTCAAAGTGAACGTCAACAAAAATAAAAAAAATATATTCTCTATCACGTTACCTTCGAAAATTCTGTACAGTATGCCTATTAAAACATGATTTTTGAACCCTTCAAAATGGCTGAAAACTGTTTTTTTTTTTCAGGCAAATCTTACTAGGAAAAATCTAATACCATACGTAAGGTACGAAAACAGGATCACTCATTGGACTTACGACAATATATTTTTCATACAAAATTATATGTTCACAGATTACAGTCTCATAAAAAATATTAATAATAGTAAAACACTGTACGCAAGTAGTGTCTCTTGATAGCTAAGATAAAATTGTCAGTATATGCAATGGTCTGTGGCACCCTTAGACCTCCATCGGTCGTCTGCGTCATAAACACAAGCAAACGTCTCACAGGGAGGCCTCTTAGGGAAATGTTTATTACATAAACACATACAGTAATGAAACTTATCCTATACAAAATTTTTTTTCAGGTGGAAAGAGGCCATCAGGATCAATGCCAAAAAAGAGCTATAAAAAAAAAAAAACTTTTGAAAATTTGCAAAATATTTCCACTAAAAAGAGGAAAGTAGACGAATATTATGTACAGCTACCGAAGGAAGTTTTCCAGAATCTGAAGAAATTACATCCATCAACAAAGATGAAGAAATAAAGAAACTACAAACAGAAATCGAGCGACTAAAAATAAGTGCTGCAGTTCTTCAGACATCTATAAGGAAGCGCGATGCAGCCCTTAAATGTTGAATTTCGAAAAATCCTATAATTGGCTAATATGCATTTTAAGTGTGTCTTATTAAAGTAAAAATCACGATAGGCCATTGGGTTTGAACTCTATCGATGTTTCTTCAGAAGCACATTTCACCCCTGTTCAACCCATTAGCGGTTGAATTTAGTAAAATCCCTTCTTAGTGCTCACCTACGACCTGAGGGGAACCCCCACAAAAATGTCACTATTCTAGGTCTACTGGTTTGGCCTGCAGTTTGATATGTCAGTCAGTGTTCTCTTTTATGTATAGAGATATAGTCAGATAACCAATACTTTAAACAGACATTACGAAACTGGCCATATATCTTTTCTAAAATATTTTTCAATTTACAATGGGAAAAATTTTGTTCCTTTCCTTCATGAGTGCTAGTGTTACAATAGGTTAATGTAGTGTTATTCTGTATTGTGACAATAGTAAAAATCCCTAAAGACTAACAGTATTGTATATATGTTTATGTGTGTATATATTAGTTTAAGTTTCACTATTCTAATTTTTTGTGTATTTTTTATGTTATACTTCACATTTTCTTATTTAGTTTTATTGCCAAAGATAAATCATGTGACAAAGTATTTTGTGTAAAGAAAGTATATAAAAATTTGTGTTAAAATGTCTTTCCTTGTTCGAACCTATTTGAAACAAATTGTTTTGACCACTCTTATAAAATATTTTTTATGTCTTCATTTAACACTTATTTCTAACATATAGGTAGTGTACCAAAGTATATTTTTGTTGATGATGACTGAGTTTTTACTCTCATTCGCTTTATAGAGATAAGTTGCATATTATAATAACCAAATTTTTATTGATTCAATGCATTTAACTTAGTTTAATTAAGTATAGTTGTGACCCGAAATTACTTTAATATGTTATTTCGGCAATTTTTATCTTAAGTATTTTAAAGTCAAATATCATATTAGCAAGACTGATTTTAAAATGATTAACTTCAAACCTATATACACTATAGTATCGGGTACTATTTTACCACAGTTTGAGAGATGCGACTTGCAGTAATTTATGTCAACAAAAACTAGCAAAAAAACACATCACTTGCCTCTAGATCATTCGTATATGTAGGTTAACAACTGTTTAAACAAATGGAAACAGGACTGAGAATTTCGTCTTCTGTAAACACTCACATTGTAAGTAGAGGATATAATTTTTTTCCTTACAAAAACTTATTATTCTATCAACAGTCATTCCTTTGGTATAATATTTAATAAAATTACGAATTACAGCATGATTTTTTAAAAATTATATGAGAGCAATGTAGAAAATACGCCTTTATTTGTAATTTCGCATACATGAGCCGTGTTAAATGTCAACAAAAACAACTGAGGAATTAAATTCACTTGATTAATAATAAGTTGCACTTTAGAAATTATCTTCAGTTCCATAGTTCAAAATAAGTTGAAGATAAGATAAACTATTAAAATAATTAATTGTGATATAATTGGTATTTATAGGAAAATGTATGAGGTGGACTTAGTAAAATTAAAAACCTATAATTTATATTCAGAATGAAAAATTAATATGGGACTGTAAAGAATGGCTTCCTTGTCACCTGGCTAGCGCACCGTTCTTTCCCGTCTCCGGCTCTGCTCTACCACCAAGCAGCACATGACCAGTCCTGTCGTGGGTCAGGAAGAGCCAAGTAGGCTGCTACCATACACAAGTTGTCAGGCAGTGCAACTGGCAACATTGTATTTGCAAGGTGCCACCCCAAGCCACCTTCCTGAGTGAAAAGATCAGTTTTTACTGCAGACATGCCAGTACTCCTCGCCCCACCCTCTTGCCACTTCCTGAAGACGTAGTATTTACTGCTTTCTTCCCCAAAGCAAACTGCTGGTAATTCCGAGTTCTGACCTTAGAGCACAGCACTGCACAGGTAGATACTTTTGACTGTGATGCGTGATGTGACATGTAAGATTTCTAAAGCTCAGTATCATTAACCTGATGTGTTACATAGCATCTGAAAGTACTAATCTAATCTATATATAGTAACCATACTATGCCCTTGTGTGGTTTTTCCCCAAACTTCATAAATACATTGTTTAAATAAGAAAATATAAATGTCTCGTTCAATGCCTGTACGTCAGTGCCAATCTACAAACTTTTATTTCCATTATTAGTTGCAGTTAAACTAATTAAATGAAACAACTCAGCATCACAGCCCATAAGAAGGTTTCATTAATGTTGTATACTCGTTTTGTACGGAAACATCAACAGACAACCATGTGGTGAGCTTCCGGAATACCGTTAAAAATTATTTGAAAACCAGTAAAAATTTTATTGAAGAAATTAAAAAAAATTATTTAGTGCCAAAATAGTCTATATCAAATAATTAAGCATTGTTTCAGCATAAATAGATGCTTCTTTTACAATTTTTACAATCACACTTTATCCCCCTTAAAGAATTTTGTATGGTATTCATATCCCTGGGAATTATGTTTTATATGTAAATTCTGTTTCAATATGAACTCAACATTTCGTTACATTTTACCTATATATTATAATGAAAACATTGCAGATTGGAAATGTTCAAAAATCCACCTATAATAGGTCTAGGCCTATCTAGGTCTACGGACATTACACCCAGCAAATTTCTACACAATAACATAAGTTTTTGTTAGGACCTACTTATAAAAACAAGAATTATAATATTTTAATTGAAGTGAACAAAATTTAGCATCGCTTATAACCTAAATAATTTTTCGTCAAGTGGTAGCATGACAGGTTGGAAGCTGCCAGAAAACTAATTATGTGATCACTACATTCAATTTTAGTACTAGTTCTTCTGTAGCCGCCATCTGTGACGGTTCTGTATATTTCATTCATTGTGCTGGTGCAGCACCCTATTTGATTGCGAGTTTACTCTCTTTCGATATTCTCATTTGCCTGGCTGTGGATTCTTCTGGATCCTGAGGACATTTTTGTTTGTGCTGTTTTTGTGTAATGTAACGTTTTCTTGTACATTTTCAACTGTACTTACCGCATACAGAGTTAAATAGTGTTTTTGGCTGTACGGTTAAATTCCAAGGCCAGGGGCAGTGCCCCACAATGAGAGAAGAAGAAGAATTTTAGTACATAAGATCGTTCACTTTATCTCATCATATTTGAGACTCACAAATATGTTCAAAGTCTGCTCTGTATAAGGTTATGGCATCAGTTGGTAGGCAAAACTCGTCCGGCAGGCCATTAATAAACTGTATTTCAAATGCAGCATGAGATGCGGTCAAGAACATGTTCAGGATGTATAACATAAGAGCATTTCATTTTAAGTCAGTAACAGACGTAACGTTAGGGCCAACTTGTAAAAACCAGCATTATATTAACATCATTGTGGTGTAGAGTATAGGTTAAGTTGGTAGACTGTAAAACACGGACAGACAGTAATGGCGGGAATGCCAAATAGGCAATATGAGTTGTAACGGATGTTTGTAACATATACGAGTAAAACACTAAGTAGATAACACAACATGGTGTCAGAAGTGGGATTTTAAAGTTAACACGACGTGCGGGAAAAATGCAAGAAGTGCGGGAGTACAATTTTGACATGAGTATTTTGTGTACCGCGGAACTTAGGTTATGTTACCATCATTGGTACTATAAGCTTCTGTGATCGGAACAAAAGGGTGTAAGTTGCCGGCAAAACCATGGCAGCACAGTTCCGAATCACCCCACCAGAAAATTTCAACTTCAGAGTGCCAACAGACTGGGGTAAATGGATCAAAAGATTCAAGAGATTTCGGGTGGCATCCGATCTCGCAAGTAAGCCAGACGACAATCAAGTTAACATGTTGCTTTATTGTATGGGTCCTGAGGCTGATGAGAGCTGTTGGAGTCATTTGCTTTAACCAAGGAACAGGCGAGCAAATACAGTGCTGTTAAAGACAGATTCTGTGCATTTTTTAAGGTTAAGAAGAATGTGGTGTACGAACGGGCGAAGTTATTTAAACGTCGTCAGCAAGAGGGCGAACTAGCGGACGTTTTCATAAATGACGTATTTCGTTTGGCAGAAACATGCGAATTACGTGACCTAAAGGCAGAACTTATTACAACTGTTTTGGTTATTGGGGTAGCTGATAATCGGTTATCGGAATCGCTGCAGATGGACCATAACCTCACTGCTGAAGACGCTGTAAAAAAAATTCACCATGCGGAAGCAGTACGCGGGCAACAGCAACTGGTCCGCTAAAATCAAGCTAGTGTGGATTCTGTTCGAAGCACCAAAAGCCGCCATAATGTCACCAGAACTAAACAGGGGGCCGATGCACCTACTAGTTTAGGGGATCATCGCCACAAAAAAACGGGGGACCACAGCACCAATATGGGGAACCGAAACAGTCGGTGTTCGAGGTGCGGAATTTCACCCATCAATCAATGGTCTTCTTGTCCTGCGCGAAATGTGACATGCTATCGGTGCGACAAAGTGGGACACTATGGACGGTGTTGCAAATCCACAAGCCTGAATGTTCAAGAGCTAGGTGAGGGCGAGGAGGACCATCAACATTATTACATGGGTGAAGTAGCTTTGGAGGTCTGTTCGGACCCATGGTTTATTCAACTGCTGCTGCA
>PNEQ01082092.1:39989-88492 GCA_003012365.1 Medauroidea extradentata | reverse complement strand
TAGTAGTAGGTATACACGTCACAGGGAGAGGAAACATACTGCGCCTGACATGAGTTCATGGCACATGGTCAGTGGAGACGTACTACCCGACCACGACAACTAGTCCTCCTGCGAGGGGAAGAAGCGTAGCGGTAGTAGTAGGTAGATACGTCATTGGGAGGGGAAAGGTACTGCGCCTGACATGAGTTCATGGTACACGGTCAGTGGAGACATAGCGGCCAAACCCGAGCAAGCTACTTGTGCCACAGTGTTATGGCCAATGCTGTGGTGCGCCACACAAGTTGCGCGCGGTCATCAAGGGCAACAACGCTGTCAACTTTCCCCGCGATTCCCAGTAGTCTTTAGTAATGGGGCTTAACTGAACATGTCGCGACGTTTATCAAGATTATGACCTCTGGCAGTAGTCATGGGTGGAAGGCATATTATGGAAGCAGACTATTGTTTAATAACTCGTAAATCATCTCATCAGTTAATTGCAAGGGCTCATGGTCAGTTGTCAGATCACCCTTCTTTCACCGCGACTATTCGTGCGCGAATTTTTAGCGGAGTCACTTCAGATTTTATCATACTCCTTTATATCACTCGTCATTACCACCCTCATCATCATTTCATTTTTTTTTCATGAAACCCTTCACTCTCTTGTTCCAAATTGTATTATCTGTACCAGCATCCCCACTTCTAAATTCTAACTTTAAAAAGTCGTTTAGCGAAATGCAACTCGTCGAAAAATCACATAAGGTTGTACCGAAAAACGAGGGAAATTGATATATGATCAGTCCATTTCACCGTAAATCAAGAAAATGCACCACTGATATCCTTAAGATTATCTTCATCTATAAGTACGATCATGGGAGCTATAGAGGCTGTATCACTAATCATGATGAATATAAACACGTTCTGGCACCATGTTGAATTTAAACAAAAGCCTAACACAATATATCATGTATATAAACCCATTACAAGCTACGCGACCAATCAGGAGGCAGCAGCAATGTCGTTGGCTTAGCATACATATATCCTGTATAATACCCTTGATGTTATAATAAAAACCTCCTAGCTCGCAGTAATTTACAAAATAAGCATCGAATCGTAAGCCGTAATGTTCCGACAAACATATATTTTTAGCAATATCCATGTCTATTCAGTTTCGATACAAAAATGAGTATTTTCTGGATGAGAAGTGGTACTGTATTTTAACGGCTTGGCAAGGCGTTAACTTCTACGATGTGAAGCGGGAATAGTTGCAAGGTAAATAAAATGTCGCACCTTAGAAAAGTTAATTTAACACAGTCCTTGACGTGTCCTTGTCCGCTTCTTGATAACTAAGCTGCGACAAACGATTAGTTACGATTTCGTCTTTTCCGCTTACGTTATTCCGCAGCAATAACACCTTCCATAACTATCCGACTGCATGTCATAGAATACGTTTCCATTGTAAAATGATTGAAGCTATGAACGCCAATGCCCAGGGTCACGTTATTTATCATGTGACAATGCCGTAAAATCATATCCCCCGAATATAGTTCAATGGCAATAACAACACTTTAATATCGTAGACGAAACTTCGAATATGATACGGGATATTTATATTTACGTTTTCAAAGTACACAAACGCATAGGTTGTTCCCAAAATTATGAAGATTGAAACATTTAAGAGGCTATTTTTCCTAATTTTAGAGCAATAAAAGAACTACGCATATTAAAATTAATATTAACATTTTACTAAGATACTTCCGTCCTTATTTCAGCTGCGTTCTTTAAAATCAAGTACAACAAACAACATTATCAATGTATTAAAAACAAGTTTTGTACAATTTGTACTCAACCATTCCTTGCACTTGACATCGGAGAACGCAGCTCAAATAAGAACGAGTGTGTGTGTAATAAAACACAAATATAATTTTGATATGTGTTATACTCTTATTACCATAACGATAGTAAGATTCGCCTTGATTTACGAGAGTGCAATGCGGGTTGCACATACTAGACGCGCCTGTAACACTGCAACTGCCTCGGCCAGATACTTTAGTTCCAAGATCCCTTTGTCGGAGACCAAAATTTAACTCGCCAAATAACGCAGACTGACACAGCTTTACGACTACTACACGGCACAATGCATCAACATTATTAAATTACTTTGGTTAGCTAAACAGTAAAAATTAATGAGGATACCCGAATGCTAGGATATCGCACTTCGGATGCAGTCTCATTACTGGGTACCTGTTCGCACCTGCTCGTCTTGAAGAGTGACATGGAATGCGGACCAACAACGGGGCCATTACCTATTTTTCATTTTGTTTATATTTAAAAGTTATAGTACGTTTTATTTAATGAATAGCGGTACCACACATTTTTCAATTGCGTTCGTATAACCCAAGTAAAACGTAAATAAAGAGCGTGTTTGCTTTAGCTCAGTAAAAACGAGTGCCGCCATGTTGATGATGTCCCTGTAACGTTATTTGACTTCTTATTGAATGTCTGTTTATTCTTAACTCTACAGCAACTTACGCTTAGTTCGTGAAATTGAGTTAAAGCCAGTTGTCTGTGTGGTAAGAACGGGTATGGCTGGGAGTCTGAATAGTTTAAATGTCTATAGTAACTCCTTTGAGCAGCAATACAAAAATTTACTCCAAATACAATATTTACAACAGCGCTGGGAGACGATACGAGACGGACTGCATGGTTAAGAAAGAAAATACCTGAAACAGTCTGCTATTAACGACAGAGGTACAGTTTATGTATGCAACGGATATTTCAGTGTATTGTGTACCGTATGACAGGTAAGCATGAAATAAAGTTTTTTTAAGTTGAAAAATTGTGACCAAATCTCGACATCTGTTCAATTTATTATGTTTTTGCTGTTCCACTGCGTGGCCGCCCCGCCTGGAGAAACGGCTTAGCCAATAGGCGAGTTCAAGGTACTTGTGATCGGCCGATAATTCGAGAGGTGGGCGGGATTTCGTGAAATGCGTCAGTAGATGGCAGCACTGCTACGGCAATTTTCACGGTCGCTCACAAGAAACGTAACCATAATTGGTAAGAAAAATTTGATTTTTAATAAATAAATTAAGGTTATATTATGTTCCCGATCCTCACAACCAGAACGCTAGATCACCAGTTTGTAAGAGCCAGCAGGTTTTCTTTAACGAAATTAAACTGTTAGCTCGTTAGGTTCTTTTTTTTTTTTTTTTTTTTTTTTTTTTTTTTTTTTTGAGGGATACGGCCTTCATACGGTTGACTATAAACCAAATTGTATTGTTATTGAGCCGAAATTTACACAATAAAATGGATTCGTGGTAAGTTATCATTAATCCGTATTTCGAATTAAACTGACATAAACTCAAACCTACCACTAAAACGCCGCAATATGCGAGAGCTACCTTGCTGTCTTCACTCCTCTCAACTCGGTACCATAGAAATCTTCGTTATTAACTAAGAAAATTTTCAAATGTAACGGCGCATGCATTGACAACGAGCAAATTTTACGAGTTAGCTTTTAAGTAACCTGGTTCATTAAATTTATCCAAAATTTTAAATTAGTGTAAAATTACAAAACCTACTATAACGCCTGGCGGGCGGTAAACGAAAACAACTGTCCGATTTCAGCCATACGAGCGTTCGCCGTAAACATTGAAAACACGTTTATATTGGCTGTGTTTGAAAGTATGGCATCTTCACAGCTCAGTAACTTGAAAATTGAAATACGCACATTTATTTCATGTGGTTGCATTTGGTGCAAAAATAATTCGGAAGAATTTTGTAAATATCAAGTTGTTTTTCTAGGTAATATCCCCGGAATAAGGGCGAATGAAACCGGACACTCCGAGAAAACCCTTCGACCAGCCTCATCGTCCGGCTCTCCTTTCGTACATGTTGAATTCCGGTGACCGACCCCGCTGGGAATAGAACCCAGATCGGAAGGCGGGTGCGCCAACAGCGGCTCCATTATCCATGGCAATATGCATGCATGATTTATTGACTTGTTTGTCAGGAACAAACAAATTTAGTCGGAAATAATAAGACGTCATTGTTTGCTTTGCTCAGTGTTTGAACTCTCGTCACCATCAAACTGCGCGTGTTTAGTAATCTGATCTTTTTTTTGTCAAAGTAATTTTGTTTATAAACAAAATTTGTCACACATCCACTGCAATAGAAGACGACGTCCAACTTTTCGGTTGATAATTTTTTAATTATTAATAGCCAGATTGCTACAAACAGTAAGTCCTACGACTCGAAACCATATATATATATATATATATATATATATATATATATATATATATATATATATATATATATATACAGAAATCTTTGTTGAATGAGGCGGTGGCTGGGAAAAGAAAAAAAGGGGTACTTCAGCTATGGAACTAAAATGAGTAGTTGCCGCATTACAAATGATGCCACCTCGTAAGAAGACATAGTACATAATTTAAGTGTAAGATATTTCATTGAAATTTAAAGGCTTTCCGCAGCCGATAAAAAAATATATAAAAAAAAGTGCAATGCTGCGGACAAATATTTGCTTCTTAAGTTGGGAAATCATGCTATCTAAGATTGTCAGTTCTTCTGTGCTGACCTAGAAAAACATTCAGATTTGCAATTACATTCATTTATTTAATTCATCAAGTTCTCCGATAAAGCCGGTCCACGCACAACCTCATCCTGCTCGTTATTTCACTGCACAGGACAATAGCAGTATCCAACAAAGTTTCTATGTCTGGTAGCATTACAGAACGTTCAAAGAGGCTGAAAAGCAGCAAAAGTTATCCTGGTAGTTTGCGTACAGAGGCGAAAGTTCATTTGCACGTGCAACGTTAAAAATATTGCACTTGTAAAAAAACTGCCTACTTAGAGATATAAAAACAATCCTGAAATATTTTTAATCTTAAAATATTTATTAAGTTTTAAAAAGTACAAAAAATGTTATGAAGTGTAATGTGGTGCTGGAGTTGACTTCCCACCAAGGCGAACCGGGTTCGATTCCCAGCGGGGTCGGTCCCCGGATTTTCCCATGTGAGAATCGTGCCGGACGATGCCGTTGGTCGGCGGGTTTTCTCGGGGATCTCCCGTTTCCCCCGCCCTTTCATTTCGGCGCTTCTCCAGTCACCTCACCTGCGCTTAAGACCTCGATGCTAAGCGCTAACCAAAATCACTCACTCCTTTTAAAGAATTTTGAATAAATTTGAATTGTATAGACATTAAAAACATATGTAGTTAACTTTAAATGCCTGAGCCATCGTTCACGTAGACCTAATATGTTTTGATGTGTCGTTCACAAGTCCATTCTTGTAAATAAAGTAGAAATAATAAAATAGTTTCCTCGTGAAGGTCGGTACAGAAATGTTTTCAGCGGTGTGGGGTTGAAGGGCTCGAGACGGACTTGCGTCGTTGTTGCGCGTGTGACTGGCGCCACGATTGGTCGCATTAATTGAACGCGTCCACAGAGTAGAGCCGCCACGTAGGCAGGGACAGGTGGTGTGTGGTTCTACCCCCGGGCCCAGCACACAAAGGGTTCTAATTGTCTGGGAGTGGTCGGCCTCACCAGCCGATAAATATCCCTGCGCGCCTTCCCTTCCAACCAATGTTTGTGCTCCTTGCCCTGGCGTACCTTGCCACCCATATTGACCCGACAACCTCGCTGCTACCTACATTTAGCCACTTGAAGTCATACAATTATCACTATTTCACGATGACTTCTTTAGTCTAATTTCGCGAAGAACATTATGCCTACGACAGCAAAACTTTCTTTTGTAGCAAAGACAAAAGTCGTATCTTTAGTCGAAGTTTAGATACTTGAATATCAACACGACTGTAAAAAAAATTTGGGATTTCAGCAAAGTAAAGTAACATAGTGCCATTTGTTTAAAACGCATATCCTTCTATTAAATAAATAACATACGCATAGTAACCTAGGTGCGTACTTTGTGAATACAGATCTGTATTAAAACCCTTTAGATACTTTTTTGTGAGAAAACCGACGAAAGGCAAAGCATGATTTCGTATTTTTATCACTTTTTCTAATGTACACTCATAGATACTCCCCTCCGGTCAATGCCTACCTTGGTTTCCACCCTCAGTGTGTCTTCTCAGACGAGAACACACACAGTTGTCACTCAGAGTGTACATCTGTCAACCGCTTGCTAAGGTTTCTTCTATGTAGGGATGCTCCTTAAGAGGGCATGGTACATAATTATAATTCAACGCTAAAAGCATTAATCTATAACTGTATGTTTCTTGAAGACAATTTGCGAAAATTAAACAATAGCAATCCTAGACAATAGTTTTAGCCAATTTTTTTTAAACAAAATTGTTTCCAGTGTTGCTAACTTCTGAGGCACAATCTCTGACGCCGGAACCTCGTGCATTTAACTGCGTCGCAAGAGATCACGCGTAACGAATGAGTAATTCTGGATAAATATGTACTCACAAAGTTGGCAAATACCATTATATCTAGGTTTATCATTGAGTATTTTATCCATATTGGTTTCGCAAAAGCGTAGAAATGAATTGATGTTTTCAGTGTTTATTTATCTACCACGCACTCTTTAAGGGATATGGAAAGGTACGACGTCGAGGGAACGACTGGAATACTCAATGTTCAATAAAGTCTGAACTACGGTACTCATCAAAATTCGAGGAGATATTTTTTGCCAAGTAGATATTTTATCAGCGGGCGTTTATTTATATAGCACTATGCAGTAGTATACTATACTTTTGAGTAAAAAATTAAAAAAATGTTTTTAGAAAAATAAGGGCATGAAACCACGAAATCTACAAAAATGAAAAACTGATAAATGTTATAATTTTTAATATAATAATATCTAAGCCTCTATGATAACTGAATTTCAAAAATACTCGCGAATTAATTTGAAAATAATTTTAACATCTGTGCACCTTTCGCGCAGAGATTTTCGGATTGAAAAAATGATTTAGGTCGACCTCGAAGAGTGCATCAATTGCCGCGTCGCCACAAGGAGCCAAGCGTCCAAATAGCATGAAATGTTCCCGCCGAACAAATTTACTATGGGACTTTCAGCGGCAACACTGTCTTTTTATGGCATTCAGTTCCAACTGTGGCTTGAGGTGCAAGCGAAGACCTGGTTTACTTGCTCTGTACCTGCACTTTGCTGCGTCATCAGCGCATTTACCAGATATAGGCCGTTCGGGATAAAATGAGCACTACATATTTTACTTTTGAAAAATATCGCCAGCCATCTTGTAAGTGACCATAAAACTATAGTGTCTTTTTCCTTCTTTGGTTGGTATCACATTACTGAATGTAGTTCCGTGTTCCTATTTAAATAAAACAATACTGACACAAAATCAATTGATGTAGACATATTTGTATTTTATATAGTTAATAAACTTTTTTTATCGAACAATATCGTTTCCTAATGACTTCATAATTTATCTGACACGCGCAAACCTCAAGTATCGTGTGCAGAGAGGTTAGATAGTTCCCGTTGTTAGTCGTTACGCGCGTAAAGATACGAATTGGCTGAAAATCGACTATAGCAGGGCTATTTTGAATTCTCACTTTATCCCTAACCACCTATAGTGATATTTAATAGCAGTCCCAGTAAGTCGTCCACTAAACTAGTTTTGGAAACGTAATGACTCATCAATCGCACCAGCATAAGGCACCACACATCTATAATTAATTTTGTTTGAGCCAGGGACGTAGCCAAGAACGTGGGAGTTATAAACCCCCCCCCCTCTCCCCACGTGACTAATTTTAAAGAATATTACAAAAAAAAATAATAAAAAAAAATTTTACCAGTTCAATATTTAATGTTTCGTTACGAAAACTGCTCCAATAACACTATTTTGAACTTTGAAATACACATTTTCTCAGGGGAGGACTCACCCCCTTCCAGCTTTACAGGGGTGGTCGGTGTTCATTATATTATTCTCAAGTTATCTCCCCCTCTCTTTGTACAAATATTGACTATGCCACTGTTTTGAGCTGTTAATTACTTTTAGCCAATATACGTTATGACTGCATGACACGAATGTTATATAAAAAAGTGATAGCGATTAAATCGGTTAATAATATTTAAGGTGATAGGTATTGAGATCTAAAAAAACAGTTGGCAGTATCGATTGAAGACGAATACACAATAAATAATATAAACACATAAAATCAAGATTATATACATTCCTATACTTAAATATAAATGTTATGGATAACTCATTAATACCAATGTACGGGATAAATGAATCAGTTGTGTCGAGTATCGATGTGTAGAGTCGTGGATTGGCTCGCGAATCTCTCGTGCAGCTAAGGCTGGCCAGGGAAGGCCGCGAGCTCGGACTGATGGTTTGGGCGACAGTAAAACCGTATTTTTAACCCTCGCCGCGGTGAAAGAAGTGTTGTATCTACGCCGGCGATAACACACGCCCTCTCCTCGGCCGGGGCGTAAAAACCCCGCACACTGTAAATGCCATTTTGTGTGATTAATAAATTTCCTCTCGGAAGTGCGCGCGCGCGGGCCGGCGGGAACGGCTTCCGTCTGTGTGTTTGAGTAAGCGAAAAGGCCCGCCTTTGTTTCTGCGGCCAGGGGAGGAGGGGAAGGAAAGTTCTAATTTTGAAACCGAGGGGGGATCTTTCTCTTCGGCGACCGCACATCGCCCCGTCTGTATACCGACAGCGGAAGGTTTTACTGCCATTATACGACTGTTCTAAGGAATAGCATCCATCCACAGTTGCAACATAACACGCGGCCGATCGTACTTCAACTGTCTACAGGGAGGAGGGGGTGGCGTTTACGCCCCAGCGGGACTCTTATAGCACCGCCGCCGGCCACGTGATCGCTGGCGGAGGAGGAAACTGTTTCCGGCTGCCCCTGGACCACATCTGCGACCAGGGACATTCCTCGCCAAGCTCGTGCGACTTTACGAGTTCCTTGTGTTTGGCGAGTTGTGGCGGCGATCGAGAGCTGATGGACGGGTAAACGGCGAGGAAGAACCCGTCGACGCCAGAGTATACAAACCCTGCGCTCGACCACTCCTCGAGGTCGCCGCATCTGGACCTGCGACCACTCCCGTGAAGCTCCACGCTATCACGACTATCGTCCTTGTGTGTCCTACCTGCCAAGGGTTGCCAAACACTAAGTGTAAAATATGCCGACATTCATCTCGCAGAAGGAGAACATTTCGCTAAAAAAGGCGAAAGTTTTTTTTCTAATCCGGAAATTAATTGAATCAGTCATGTGAGAAACAACGTAAGTCAATTTTCTTCCAAAATGAGTCGTGAGTTTTATAATTTTGTAAAGAGGTAATTACTCGCATTATCAAACCATCATTTGCGATTGTGGCAAGTGACTGAACTATGAATTCATTTAAGAAATTTGTATTTCTATGCCTACCTCTGTGAAAAATTATAAAACCCACAACTCATTTTGGTAGGAAATTGACTTCCGTTGTTTATCAAATAACTGATTCAATTATCATGTGTTATTTCATGTGATTAACCTACTTGAATAACAAAGGAGACGTTTTCATAAAACTACCCTACTATAAACATACCATACCAAAGAACACACAATAATATTATGTGAATAACCAAGTGTAAGCAACACATACCATGACGCCTTGTGTGGGTGACAACACCTACATGAAGATTAATTAAGCGTACAGTTGTGTACCAACACAAACATAAAATATTTACTGTAGGCAGTATCTCGTCCAGTTAACAAGCCGGACATTTTTGAGCACCAAGACTGGGCACAAAAAATCCATAAAAAAAAAAGGAGGATAAGTCGTCATTTTGCAGGACTTCTGACAACTTTATTCCTCCCTGCACTTCGTATATGTTGTAGCGAGACGTGATTTTGTATTACCACTAAAAGAACACACACTAACCTCTATGTTCCCATAAAGTTCATCACGCTGAGCCGGTCAACATCACCCTTGCCGCCGTGCCTATCTTCACATAAACACACGGTTTTTATTGTATTTCCAGTATTTGTTGAGACACTCAAAATGGCTAAAAAGAACTGCCGCATTCGGGAAAAATATCTAACGGATTCTAAAAACCCAAAATAAAAAGTACCTGATAGACTTCACAACATATTTACCACAAATAAAATGAGATCACTAGATACCAGGAAATTTTGTGGGTTCAATGACCAACACGCTGGACTGCACAGTCCCGTGTACTCCCCGTCTTCAGCTACTGGTTCATTGGCTGCTGCTGCTGTGAGTGGCCAGCTGTGCACGTGACAAGGTAGAACGGGAGTCGGTGAGTGTTTCCACGCAGGTCTGCTATTGGTTTACAGTCCTCAAGGAAGAGTATCATAAACAGCGGCCCATCACGTAAGTTACTTTCGTACACCGGAGTTCCAAACCAAAGTTGTTAGAAGGGTCCAGATGGAGTGTGTAACCAAACAAACGCTTGACGTGGCTATGAACAATATGGCCGACTTATAAAAAATTGAGGAAATATTAATTAGGAGGTGTGTATAAACACGTATAAAATACAGTTTTCAAAAATAAAACATCAATTAAAGAGCGTAATACATTCATTTACCTTAACATGTACCAGTGTGATGTGTACTTTTGAGGTTAAAGCAGTATGGCGGCCGGTTAATTTGCTGACTACCTCACCCCCTCTTGGCCCCCACCCCACGCCTTCACTCTGACCTTATCCTACCCCGTGTTCGATACCTATAACGTCTCCTCAAATGAATTCGCGATATTTCCGGGTATTAATCATCTCCATGTTACCCTGTTTCTACTGGTTTTTACGATAGTCATTTTTTAAAACCTAAACGTGAGCAGATATAAAACATATGTTTGACAGTATTGTTTTAAATGGTTTTAACCATGTTGACAATGTTTTTCTTCAAGGCAGTGTACAATGATTAGAGATAATGGTATATCGCGAAAATGTTTTGTGCCAACATACCCTTGAAAACGCTGTAATTAATTGCAACACATATGATTGGGTAATGTACGTCTGCCACAACGTAGCTCTCTGCAGACCAATAACAGGCATCTGAGTTTTCAATAAGGGGATTCTAATTGGCTCAGTCAAATAGGGTAACAGCTCCAAGTACAAGCTAAAGCCAGTAATATTCTGGTAAGATGAAGGTGTGTTGAAATCCAGCAAACAGTCAAGTTTTCCAGCGATAAATCGTCATCTCTAACAACGATTTAAAATAATTAAGTAATTGACGAAATTTTTAAAATTTACTCATTAGTGAGATTTTTAAATGTGTGTTGCAATGGGAGTTTAAAAATAGAATTTATTGGTTTGCGGGCATCAGCCATTGCTCATGTTTTTTCTGATCAAACCTGTGTTGGATGACAAATAACGAAAAACGTTTTTCGTTATTTGTCATCCAACACAGGTTTGATCAGAAAAAAACATAAGCAATGGCGTACGTCCGCAAACCAATAAATTCTATTTGATTTATTAGTGTTATTTGTAAAAAACGTGACATTTCTTAAACTGAAGAAATTATTCCCCGCGACAAAAATTTTAACACTGTCACACAGATATGCGATATCTGCTATATTTAAAGCTTAACAACAAACATAGTTGAAACAAGAGAGTTTCACAGGAAACAGGACAAATACATCCTTAGCTCTCCAACGAGTTTGTGCACAGCACACACAAACACAGCACACACAAACACAGCCTATACAGGGTGTCCAGAAACGAACGCTTAAAGGCTCGGTTTCAGTCACCATATTGAATTTTTATATTTGTCGCTTTTTTTGGAATTTTAAGAAGAAAAATGTTAAATATAAGTATGATTATACCTCAAATTCTATTTACATTCCGCTACAATACAGACATTGCGATTTAGCTGCTAACTTATAATTACGCCGCATTGTGTGTGGTAAATTATTGTATAGTCATAATTTGCCGTCAAATTGCAACCTAACTATATATTACTAGCTCAATCGCCGTGTTTGTGCTGTGGCACAAAGTAGATAGAATTTGCGGTATAGTCGCCGATTTAACATATTTCATCTCAGAATTCCAAAAAAAAGCGAAAAATAATAAAATTCAATATGGCGACTGAAACCGAGCCTTAATAAGCACATCAAGCGATTCCTGGGCCGCGTTGAAGACGAAAATGTAAGAGACAAAACGTTGTACAACATTTTACGTGCACAATGTAGCAACACTGCACCGAGAAAGTACCCTTTTGCGTTGAAGCTAACGTATTATTTTATCTCTGTTACGTCAAATAGACGTAGAATCATGTATGGACTGCTCGGGATTTGAATCTGCATTCATAATACACAGGTCAGAACAGTAGTTATGAGATATCTGTGGAACGCAAGAGGGGACTAAGTACAGTGCCATGTTGCCAAATCGAGCATGTAAAATGTTATCGTGCAACATTTTGACACCAATATTTTCGTCTGCAATTCTGCCCAGGGTATGTTTATTATGCGTTTGTGTATGGAAATCTGGTATAGTTTGACCAGTTAATAAATACAAAGATGATGTGATTGTTTATGGGCAGCTCTGAAGTTCCTATGCGAAGAAAACGCATCATTTAACTAACTTGCGTCATTTTGATTTCCCAGTAGCACACACAAAAATGGATTTGAGAACTTTTGCGGTGTACTGTATTCCAATTCTTAGCAGCTGCTGACGGTGTATTGATCACATAACCCACCCCATGTGAATGAACTAAGAACATTAAAATTACTTGTTCAGCATACCTCTTTAAATAAATGCCATAAAACGACAGCGTCATCCCTGTGTACTTCATACAGGTGCACTAAACGAGATGACTGCTCGCCCCATCAGCCAATTGAGCTAATAATCCTTCGAGGGCAAAATACTTTGAGCCAAGGGGATATTGCAACACGGACAGTTAAAGAACTTCAGCGGAAATAAATAAAAATTCTAGGTGCTTCCTCTCGACAGCCCCTCCCCACCCCTTTCACTACCCTGCCACATTAAGTAAAGGAGAAAGAACTGGAAATTCACCGGACGGAGAGAATCGGGAATGTAATTATTAAGAGAGCATGGTACATAATTCGGAGCTAAAAACATTGGGTTTCTCAAAGCCAATTCGAAAAAAAAATTACCAACATACTGAGCAAAATTTTCTCTTGGGTAACATTTCTGAATAACAATCGCTGATGCAGAAATCTCGTACATTTTAAATCGGCTGAACAGATTACGCATAACAAATGCATCATTGCGGGTAAATGTTTGCTCATAAAGTTGGCTAATATCATTATCTAGGATTGCTGTTTTGTATTTTTCCATATTAACCTTCAAAAAGTGTGAATTTAAAATGTGTCAAATGTGATCGCTCATTAGAGAATGCAAGTCATTTAAGAAGTACTTCTGTGTAATGCGCGGCTGCTGGCTCGTGGGAAATACGGAAAGGCACAGTTTGGGAGGATATTGTTGCAAATGCCAGGTGACAGGCGAGTCAGGCAGTAATGGAAAGTGTGAGAGGAGAAAGTTTTAAAACAGCGGGTATTAGCCGAGTGGACTGCGGTGGGAATTCGAGGAAGGGAAGCTATTAACTGAAGTGATTTTGGTCACACTTAGGTCTTTAGCGCTGGCGAGGACAGAATGATGAATAGAGTGGCGCCGGAGTAGGGGAAACGGGAGATACTCGAAAGAAAAAAAACGCCGACTAGCTGTATCGTCCAGCACGATCCCCGTGTGCGAAAATTCTGGGACCGACCCCGCCGGGAATCAAACCCGGATCGCCTTGGTGGGAGGCGAGAGGTCTAACCCCTCCCCTCGACTAACGGGGAAGGATTATTGTGAGTGTTGAGAATACTGATCATCTCGCACGACTGTGACACACACACAGTGTCAATATTGACAAAAAAGAGAGTTTGTTCTAAAGTACCAGTTTGTTGTTACTTGCAAGGTTGTGTGATACCGTAAAGTGGGTATACTTTGCACCAGCATGGGTAACTTTGCACCGTCATGTGTTTATATATATTATCCGGTAAGTCTGTACACCAGGTAAGGTAGTTCCCTAGATATGCTAAGTTTCTGTAAGGCTCACAACCAAAAGATCGAGCCGGGTGCCACTGGACGGCGTATTTTATGCAGTACCACCTTACAGCGTTAGCTACTCAACTGGCATGCGGAGGGTATATTAACTAAAAACATGCAAATTTTGACTTTGAAACGCCATTGTGGGAAAACTGGATGAGCTAAAAAAAATTTCGTAAGAGGAAAATATACTCCCAAGTAATGTTTAGAAAAATATCACTGTTTCACACAAATATAAAATTATTGTGTTTTTTTTTTTCGTCTGGAACGATAGTGAAGAAACCCTCTCAGACTTTGCCTGTGGCGATTTCAGGAAACAACGGGACCGAAACGAGAAGTCGGGTATAGAACTCGGGAGTCCTCCCGAATGGCAGTCGCAACGTGATACCATTGAGCCACCTCTCTCGGTCCGGGCATAGCAACATTGACGGGTTTTCTCGTACGAAACTTTACGACTCTTCATCCGCGAAGCAGAGGCACGCCCACATTGAAGCTATGTAGAGACCCGCTATCGACGCTGCAGAGCTGGTGGCGGCCAAGGTCAAGGGCCTGCCAATGACCTGTACCAACAAGCGAGTACGATTGTCATCCTCCGGCAGTTTGCTGGCGGGGCGAAGGAGGAAGGTGAACAACTGTCGGATAAAAGGGGAGGATCAAAACCTGCCGGAAATAATGCCCGCATGTCAACAGAGGCGGTTGTCGTCGTCGCAGGATGTTGGCGCGTCGTGGCTGGCACGGCAATGCAGAACGACGCACTTTGCACGCCTGTTACACTCGCAAGTTGGTCGTCGCACATGCGCTCGCCGTCACACTCATACCCGCCGTATAGGCATACCACGATCAACCCAGCCCTTTTCATACTGGGCCATCACAAGCAATGTTTAGAGACATGCAAAATTCGCGTTATAATTTGGTAGCAGACTAAACTTCACTTTCCTGTACATAACAGATCATAAGCTACGATTTAATTGACCACGAACTTTTATGTGTTGTTATTTACGCGTGTTACAACTTTACAGAGATTGGCCTATCTACCGTGTAAGAATTCTCCGCGGCAATTCACAACATCGGCCAGCGGGAGACGTCGAACGAGCCTATAGTCACTTGGAGTCTAGTCAGCTGTCAGCAAATAACGCGAATTCTGCATGTCTCTAGATGTTGCATTTGATGGTTTTTGCTTATTTCGGTTGTTTATAACACAAAGAGATAATGGTTAGAGATGATAGTTAGTGATGATAGTATATGGTATTGGAAACACTGTAGTTTCTTGCTACATAAATGATTCGGTGATATACTTCTGACACAACGTAGCTGTCTGCAGACCAATGACAGGAATCAAATATTACAATACCTGGAACCTTATTGGCTCAGACAAATAGGGCAACCGTTCTAAGTACAAATTAAAGCCAGTAATCTTCTGGTAAGCTGAACGTGTGTTGAAACCCAGCAAACTGTCAAGTTTTCGCACGATACACCATCTCTAATAATACAATATGGCAGACGTAAGTACTTCGTTGTGTAAATTACGTATTTTGTTGGGTCACAATATTCAGGTTTGTTGCTTTTTGTTTATAATTTGGTACAAAATATGTTGCTAGCCCAAGTAAATGTTTATTTCTCAATTTAAAAAAAAATAGTTGTCAAACTTTTTCTTTCAGTGTACATGACTGAAAAGTGTATTTTGTCTAGTGGCAACCGTATTGCAAGCACGCCTCGCGAATCCTGGCCTATTGTACGATCACATTTTACATTTACAATATGGCAACCTAGCACCGCACTAAGGTTAATTCTACTACAGGTTAGAAAGATCAATGTTAAACGTTTGGCACAGAGAACATTTCTGCCGCTAGTTGCACTGCAATCACATGTGGGGACACATTAGCATTGCGGTAAATGGAAGAAACTCGTATATTTGTTAATACAATATTGTGCTTACATTATTTTACGTTATATGTTTACCGTTTTTAAATTACAACCTTTTCTCTTTATTTTCAAGTTAATAAGTACGCCTGCGAGATGTTTTTACGTACGTATACAGTGGAAATATAAATGTGTGCGTTTTTCCATTACTCACTACTAACTGCCACAGCTTGTCACAGCCACACAAACATAATCTTGTAAACTACACTACTTTACACAAAACATATAATCACACATAAAACACCTAATTTCATATTAAGTTTCTAAATATAACTCAACTGAACTCAACACTTACCTACGAGTTCATATTCCTCAAAATTAAATATCATCTTCAAACGACTAATGTGTTCTACGAACTTGTAAACAAACACGAGCATTTATATTTCCACTGCATACGTTCGTAAAAACATCTTGCAGACGTACTTCTTATCTTCAAATAAACACAAAAGATTATAATGTTTAAATTGTGAATATATACCGTAAAATAATATAAGCACAATATTTTATGGACAAAAATAAGCAATGCTTCCATATACCGCAATGTTAATTTGTCCCCACATGCGATTGCAGCGCACCTGCCGGTAGACATTTTCCCTGTGCCTAACTCTCCCATAAGAAAACACATTGTCTATCTAACCTTTAGTAGAATTAACCTTAACCGTACTTATTACTCTCTTATCTTACTTACATTACTGCTATTATTCTGACCTGCATATTATGGGTGCAAGTTAAAATCCTAAGCAGTCCACATATTATTATTCTACGGTTACTTGACGTAACATACATAAAATAATACCTGGACGTGGAGCGCAAGAGTGGGCTTTATTCCTACAGTATTGCCACATCGTGCACGTAAAAATGTAAGACATCAGCCACTTACATTTTCGTCTCCAATTTAGCCCAGGATTTGCGTGGTGTGCTTATTAAGAGGACGTGGTACATAATTCAACGCTAAAAGCATTAATCTATAACTGTAGGTTTCTTAAAGTCAATTTGTGAAAATTAAACAATAGCAATCCTAGACAATAGTTTTAGCCAACGTTTTAAACAAAATTGTTTCTAGTGTTGCGAACTTCTGAGGAACAATCTCTAACGCCGGAACCTCGTGCATTTAACTGCGGCACAAGAGATCACGCGTAACGAATTAGTAATTCTGGATAAATATTTACTCATATAGTTGGCAAATACCATTATCTAGGATTGTCATTGAGTATTTCATTCTTATTGGCTTCGAATAAAGCGTAGAAATCAGTTTATGTTTTCAGCGTTTATTTATTATCTACCACGCACTCTTAAGCGGTTTTATTTGGACACGTATGTATATACACGCACACTTCCTGTGCCCGACATGCATTGCAATGCCCATTAAAATTTTAAGGCACCCTTTCTGCCCCTTTAACAGCCCCCCCTCCTCATCACCTCCCTCAAAAAATGTATTTATCTTTTCAGGAACCTTTGCGGACGGAGGCACGCACAGCCCACCAATTGTTTTTTCTTTTCAGTTAATTTTTTGGGTACCCCATTCTGCCCCAACCCCTTCTTGTTTTTTTTTTTTTTTTTCAGAAACCTTCACAGATGCACACGTAACTCACCAAAGATTTGAACTCATACAAGACGAGAAAACAAATATACGTAAAATTTATTCTCCCGCCCCCCCCCCTCCCAATTTTTTCTAGCAAGTTCCAGGCGTGAGTGTATTTGTCCCAGCACCAGTGATGTAAGCTGCGTGGGTGCGTCTTTCCCACAGGAAGCTGGCCTGCGCGATTGATGGCTCACAGATTGCAATCCCCTACGCAGCTTCCCACCATTTGGTCCAGTCATTAGGCGGGGAGGCTATGTGACAGATTACCCCCACCTCCTTCTCGAGCACTCACCCCTCAGCTACTTCAAGGACCCACACATACACCCCTCACGTCGCCAGTCGCTTCCGGTCGCCACGTTGTCCGGGCCGGCAACCCCCGTCACTGGGATCATCGGCCGTACCACTGCGCTTATACGCTACTCAGCCTCAAGTCACTACTTCTGAACCTCTGGTAGATATTTTTAGTTACTTACTTCCAAGCAATGTGCCATTGTATATAACTTGGTTCCCATTTCATAGCTTAGTCAATACCCTATGTCACCAATAAAAAACACCGAGAGATGGTGCAACGCTAACACACCCGGGAGGACTCAATTCGATCACCGTCTCCGGCCATCCCGACTTCGGTTTCTTTCGGTTCCCCGAAATCATTCCAAGCGAATGCTAGGAATGTTCCATGCCAAAGGCCATTGTCGACTCCTTTCCCAGTTTACGTCAAGTTGTAAACAAATCTCAACTAGTTGCATCGAACTACACAAATATAGCAACACATTGAACAGTAGCATACTCGAATGCTCGTTGCAACACATTCTGGTTTTGTGTTTCGTATTCCTTCGTTTCATTCGTTTATTCAGGCGTGTTAATCCTTGGCTTATAGGTTTACAGCATATTAGTAGTCTACAATGTTAAACATAGCCCCTCTGTAGCACACGATTTGTTAGTAACATTGTTTTACCAATTCGATATTTTACACTTACGCTGATGGCACATTTTCTTTAGTATGAACGGGTCTTTACGAACAACCTTGCTGAAGTTTCGACAAATAAAATTAGTCCACCGATAATTCCAGTAACAAACTGACAAGATTCATTCTAAGCTTTTTGGTTTTCTACTTTTCCTTTCTGTGCCTTAATAATGTGCATTTTTCTAACTCCAATTTTCTCGTGTAATATCGACAATTTAACGATTTATTTAGCTAGGTTTGATTTATATGTTTTTGGTTTTCACTGCAAGTAGTTCCATGCAATTTTTCGCGTGATTTTAAAGCTCCGGTTTACACACGTATGGTGAACTCTGCAGTCACTATTATATTACTAATCAGAGAAATTTTTTGGACATACGATATTTAAGCATATGGTGTGTCACAGTTTTCGTTTGTGTCGATTTATTTTCTTGTTTTGTTGTAACTAATTCCTTGTGAAATTGCGTATGTTTCTCTTTGTTTGCCAAATGTTAAAAATTTATTTGGACGTTTATTTTTGTCTGTTTTATCTGTGTATTCTCTAGTTTTCTGTGATACACCATTTGCTGCAATGTAGTATATCCAAAATTTATCTTTGGTGACGCCCACGTTATAAGAATCATTACAAATAACTACAATTATGTTCAATAGCCTTTATGCGTACCGTTACGAAAAAAGCAGTACCCGCTTGTCCAAGCATAACGTAAGACAGGTAAAGCTTGTCAATCAGGCCGCCTGAGCCTAACCAGAGCAACCTGACATATACTCTATAAATATTACACCATATCGACGCCAGGGTCGCAACACCTCTAGGATGCACCATCATGTCCAGAAACAAGCATCGTAACCGCTACATCACATCATACGCGGCAACATGTTTAACATGACTCGACCTAATAAGTGAGTGGGTAAAGTATAACTTATATTATTTGATAAGGAATTCTCTCCCTCCGAGATTTTTCTTGTATGGTACTGTATTATAAAACCTGAAATTAAACAAGTTCCCAACTCCGACGGGCTCGCGTACTTGGTAACCCTCTTATTAATCAAACTTCCGTATGAAAAACATACACACTCAAACATAAGCCAGAGAATAATATTAGGGCACTATCAGAAATTGTTCAACTCTCTGGCGTGTTTTGTTCAGTTACCATAATAATATAAAAGTAATAATTGATCAAATGTATTAGATAGCAATTTGGCAACTTAGCCTTCAATTCTTTATTTAAATAAAAGACAGAAAAAATCAAAATAAATTTCAGGAATTGCTCATATGGAAGAGCTCGACGTGCGAAAACTAGGTAAAGTACGTTAAGGCTTGGTTCCCTCCGCTATATTGGATTATTTAATTTTTTCGCGTTCTTTAAATTTGAAAAAAAAAAAAAGTGAATTTTGCAATTTAGGGGAAATTCCATTTACGTTGTGCTGTAGTACAAGTATGGCAGTTAAACTTTGAACGAATATTTATGCAGAAATCAGTCGGACGTACGAAGAATGTAACAATAAATGGATGGATTCGTTTCGGCCTAAAAACAATATAAAGAAGTTCAGCCACCATGCTTGTACTGTAGCGAAAGGAAGGCCTAAACATAATTTCGAGCTATAATAGCAAATTTTACCATTTCATACAAAGAATTTTTATAAAAGCGAAATATTAAATATTCCAATATGAAGACTGAAACCTAGCCTTAAGATTGCGTGATAGATAAATAAATGCTGAAAACGTCAATTGAATTCTACACTCTTTTCGAAGCCAATATGGATTTAAAAAAACAACAATCCTAGATAATGGTGTCTGCTAACTTTAAGAGTAAATATTTATCCAGAATTACTCATTTGTAGAGGTACGCCAATTTCGCAAATACATTCCAGGTCAGGTTGAACGCCAAAAATATATACTTCATAATCACGTGTGTGATTAGCTGGCGGCTGTCACGAAACGCATTTGGCTACTGCAAGCCAGTAGTAAATAAGGAAATGATTCATAGAGCTATCGCTTGTAATGTTGTAAGCCAATGAATAATCGACTGTATCCAGAGCGTGTACAGGACTGAGCAATCTAGGCTACTGTTAGATGAATCTGCGAATTTGACGTACCTCTACTCATTTGTTACGCGTGATCTCTTGCACCGCAGTTAAATGCACGAGGTTCCGGCGTCGAAGATTACACCTCAGAAGTTCGTAACACTGGAAACAATTTTGTTCAAAACGTTGGCTAAAACTACTGTCTAGGATTGCAGTTTTTGACCTTCACAAATTGGCTTCAAGAAACCTACCTTTACAGATTAATGCTTTAAGCATTGAATTACGTACCACGCCCTGGTAAGCAGTATGGGTGAGCTATGCTCGTTTCCCGTGTATCGCGCAGAGAGATTATTTTGTCTGAAAGAGAGGTTTGAAGACGAACACACAACTATCTCCCGACCCATCTCTTTTTGCCCCCCCCCCCTCATAAACGGCATATTCATACCCACCCATCATCGCTTGTCTTCAATGTCACGAACCTTTTCTTTTCAGTCAGTTCCCAATTCACTCGGCGTCATTCGACCTCGTCCTCACACGCTACGTGCGCCCGCCTTTTTGTTGCTAGAGTAAAAAATGTTTCTATAGACCAGAGAAAGAAACAAACAAGAAGTGCTGAGAGAGCTCGTCAACGCCTGCCACGACACTCATCACGCGAGGCTAGAATCTATTAACTGACGCACATAAATACAAGCGGTCTGTGTTTGTACGTGCTGTATGCGCTGCCATTCCTCGGTACGTCGGCCTAGTGTGGGTGTGGGCGCATAGAAATAAGCGCGCCTGAAAGACATCATCTCCCTTCATACGTGGTGCATCCTTCATGGGCCGGGAACACTGCCCCAAACAAGGGACGACATCGGCAGTCGACACGCTGCGTGGGGAGATACGGAGTCCTCTGGACCAGGTGCGAGAGCATACCCTTCCCACAGTCTCGCCCGGGGCCAAAGATGTGGGTATACTTCCTCAGTTCATTCGCTGTGCTTGTTTGTGTAGGAGTAGGAGCTTCGTACATAACAGAATGAGTTACTTGTTCGGCAATGATCGGGGAACTTCGGCAAGACTCGTGCCGCAACCCCTCACGCGCCCCGTTCTCCGCAGACCCCCCCCCCCCCTTATCAAACCGTGACTCGCAATAAAACCTGTGGCAGTTTACAATAGTTTAAATTCATCACTATCAGCAGGCCGCAAGTTTCATTAAAAATTATTTGTAAATATTACGTATTTTTTTCGTAATAAGTGCCCATTTTTATTACAAAAACCTTTCAAGGAGCAAGATGGAGCACTGCGCAAAACTTCTCGCATTCGGGAAGTTCCGGGTTCGACTCCCGGCTCCTGTACACTTAATTTCGATAATTCATGGTTTCCCTTATGGATGGTACCTAAGAACCATACCTGACTGATTCTCCCCATCCCCCCCCCCGCACTTAATTTCGATAATTCATGGTTCCCCTTATGGATGGTACCTAAGAACCAGACCTGGCCGATTCTCCACGTCCCCCCCCCCCCCGGCCATGTATCCACTACTTTTCGAGGGCACATGAAATCTCCACACACAAAACATAAATATTGCCACTGTCATCATGTAACTCATGTAACGCATTTTGTACAGATTTATATAAACTGTCTAGATTTCTGTTTCTACAAGATAATTCAAGACGGAAAGTGTTTATTTCACGTGGTGATAGCTGATGAAAAAGTAAGATGGATATATATATATTCAATTTTTTTGTACATATTTATATAAACTGTTAAAATTTCTGTTTCTACAGGATAATTCAAGACGGAAAGTGTTTATTTCACGTGGTGATAGCAGATGGAAAAGTAAGATGGATATATATTTATAAAATTTTTTCGTGAAGTAAATTATTGTGGGAGTAACGATATCCTGGAAATTATTAGTATTAGTACTAAGAATGTTGTTGCTAAATATGAAGTGGTATTTTATTTCGTATTCAAATGAATTACGTTTTATAGTATACTTTTATGGTAGCATTATACTCACTATAATTCACCTTACGAAAAAACTTAAAACAAATTATCCACCTTTCCATTAGCCATCGTCACACAAAATACAAAAAAGTTACCAGGCGTATAAAGGATCTTTACCGAGAAATATTTAACACCGCCTTTTTACAAACAGTAGTTTTTATTTTGCCGTCTCAAATCTTAAGAGTTATTTAACGCAAGTTTTTTTTTACGTTAGAGGCTCGGAAATGGGAATGGCTATAATTTCAATATAACACGTCCGTCAAACACCTCATCGCCCCTAGGCGCGGGGGAATAAACTAGCGCGCAGTGTTCTCATAGAAACCGTTTTTCAATGGGGCTTCAAGCAACGACCCTATTATTTTATGTATGGAAAGTATGAGGTAAAGTGCAATGCAGGTTTCTATGATATAGTTTTTTTCGACTACGGTCGATATTTTCTCAGCTACAGCAACGTGAAAAAGTCGTTTTCAACACTTTTGAGGAGCTTGTGAATTATGTTTTTAATTAGTGAACGGCATTTTTAAAATCATAGGGACACAGTTTGAAGTGTGGCTGCTTTTTGTAGATAAACATATTAAAACATTTTTAATAGTTACACAAGAAAAAATTATTTCTGTATCTCGCTACAGCACGACTCACGCCAGATCCACTAACTCTTAACTCGACTATAGGCAGTTCGGAATAAAGTGAGCACTCGAAAAAGCCCTGCTAAAGATCCATTTCCAGCCAATTCGTATCTTTCCGCGTGTAGCAGCTAACGACGGGAAATGTCTAACCTCTCTGGACACATCACTTTATGTTTGCGCGTGTAAGATAAATTGTTCAGTCGATAGGTACCTATATAGTTTGATAAAAAAAGAAGTTTATTAATTATATAAAATGCAATTATATCACTGTCGATCGATTTTGTGTCAGTATTGTTGTATTTAAATACGAATAAACACGGAACTATGTTGTGTTATTTCGTTGCCAACCATACAAGCAGTAAGGTGACTATCGGTATTGTTGAATTATATGTAGTAACAGCTCAGGATATTTTTCAAAGGTTAAATATTTAGTGTTCACTTTATTCCGAACGGCCTATACAGAGAAATATAAACACTGCATTTATTATTGATATTAAGCTTTGTACTAAAAAGTAGTGAACAGATACAAATCGGCTGCACGGAAAAAGTAACCAGGTCTCCAAACGTGCTCAATTTACAGGGAGTAGCTTGTAGTGGCAACAAAATGAACGACATTCTATACAAATATAAATATGAAAAGCTGTTAGATATCTATCGTCCATACGGAATATGTAGAGATACGCTAGGTTTTAAGAACGAATGATAGTGACCATCTTGAAAATTTGTATTTTGTGTCATAACCTTTCTTCTGGGTAAATTTGTGGAACTTTAGCCTAACTACAGAATATAATACATATTGATAGAAGTTTAGACACCGTAAATATATTTTTGTCGTTACTGTTGCTACAGGTAGAATTGTAGTTCAAAAATTCTTATTACTTTCTTAACTGCAATGGACGACTTGAAAAGAGGCGGAGCTTCAGTCAGGTGTGGGATTCAATATTCCTATCTCCATGGATACCGCAGCTGTTTGGCTTCACATGTCCCGGATGAGATGTACGTCAAGAAAATTGATTATCTGTTTGGAATTTGCCGCTTTTTTTTTTTCAGGTAAACATTAATCTTATGTATTTGCGTATCTTAACCATGAAATTGAAACAAATATTTTTACCCTTGCGTGCAAATCTATGAACGCGCAACATTTTTGCTTTCTACAATTACCAACTAACAAATCAGCATGTTTGTAAACAAGCTTTGTTTCCCACAGTACTCTTCCCCTGCGGTGACGTCAGGGGGCGTGTATTTCAAGTCGTCTATTAGATCAGTAACAACAGTAACGGAGCGAATCCTGGCTAAGCTAGAGGACACGTGTAGTTACAGTACACGGGCAAGAGAGTAACTGAAACAACTTGCAACTTGTTTCAAAGAACATATCGCTCGGTGTACTTATTAATGAGTTTGTTTTTTGACATTCTGTATAGGCTACTGACCAAAGACGTTATAAAAGAACTAGACTGTTACGCTGCCCTTTTGTTTCGTGACAAAATTTAACGCTGACGTATTGCAGGCGAAGATAGGGAATTGTGTACTTTAGCAGGGGTGGGGGTAACGAATTATATCTCAACCAAAAAAAAAAAAAAAACTTTAGAATAGGACATTGCAGGTAATAGGCTGCAATATGGCGCAGTTCAGTTAGGTCACGCATAGAGATAGACCGTCAGCATTGTTCTTTGCACTCCTTACGGTCATGATCTTTCATTTATTTCAAACAATTGCAAATAACTGGAATATTTTTTTTACCAAATACTTTGAAAAAAAAAATTGGGACTGTTTACAGTAATTTGATACACAAATTTGCCAGAGTTTTTTTTAAATAATGTACAGTTTGCTAGCAAAAAATTATTTTGCTTCAATTTGGCTTATTTTAACAACAAAATATGTGATATTTCAGGGGCAAGAATTTAAAAATCTATATGGCGTATTGCAACAAAAAAATTTAGAGAAAAAAACGATATCAGATATATAAGTGTTCAAACTTTAATAATGAATTTTTTATACATGTATTAATTTGCGTTTAAAAAATGTTTTCAAAACCCCTGCAAAACTAAAGAGCTAGGCCTTAATACTGACCACTCGGAGCCAGCCTCAGTAACACGCTTCGATTAGGTTATTTTTACTCACAGGCACTCCATCAGATTTGCCCGATCACAGAGGATACTGTCAGAAAATCTGGAAGCAGTTCCAGGGGCCTCACGACTTATTAAACGATTGAAAACTCTACTTGCGTGGACTGTTTGAACGCATCGAGGTGAAAATGTTTCCCCTTCCCAGTGTAACCGTCATTTTTGGCTTCGGTCGTCACGAAGTTTCTTACGTATAATGGTGGCGTCACAACGGCACGACAAAAGCGACGAGGATTGCGCGAGACGAATAACAAACGATAGTCAGCCAATAAGGACGTTGGACCCGTAAAATTAAAAATTTTGTATTTGTGCCAAACACTGTTCAACTTTTACACATCAGATAACATGTCATTTCCGCGAATAAAAAAAATTAGGGCACATAGTTTTAGCATAATCGTGTATCAAAGTCACGAAATGGCAGTTGCGGTGTAGCCAAAATAATAAAAAATAGTTAACTCATTATTAAATTTTTGCATAACTTTAACTTTCGGCTACTACTGAATAATTGGAAACTAACTTTTGCAAACATGTCATGAAATGCATTGATACACTGACTTTTAGTTCCCGTAATTTTGAATTCATTAGTTAATTGCTTTTTTTTTTTATTTTGGCTGCACCGTAAGGCCATTTCGTGACTTCGATGAGTGATTTTGTAAAAACTATTGGGCCTAATTGTTTTTTATTTGGGGAAATGGCGTGTTATCTGATGTGCAAAAGTTGAACGGTGTTTGACCCAAATATAAAAAAAATTAAATTTTACGGGTCCAACGCCCATAAGCGTCGCGGCAGACGCGTTGACGTCACAGAAGCCTGAACGCTGATTGGCCGACTGTGTTTTGTTCTTTCACCTCCATAAACCGCGCGTGTTTGCATCAGGTAATGCTGTAACCACAATAGTGCGACGGACGCGACGTAGCGTCGAGGCTTGTGTGACGGCAGCGAAGAGGCCTGCTGATCAGTTGACGCGTTAGTTTATTCACGCCTCGCACTTCGCTCAGACGTGCCTCCGTCAGTGTCTTGGGTCGGACGAAGGACCTTTGCTAGGGTTGTCGGTTACTGCAGAAGGGGGAGGGAGGGATAAGAACGTAGAGGCGTGTTTTGGAGAGGCAGCGACTTTGCTTTTATAGAGTGATTTACGGCCGTGCAGCGCCAGTCGGTGAATAATAATAAACTTGCGGATTATGTTCATTGCGCGGGACTTTTAGTGGGTGAGTGTGGTGTTGGTGGAGGTTTGGAGGGGCAGGAGTGGTGGCGGGTGAAATAAGATTATTGGGCAGTAAAATGCGGACCGATATAGCAGACGTGCCCGGCCTCGGCGAGGCGAGTGAAGCACTGATTTGAAGGAGGGGGGGGGGATCATAACTTCCCCCGGGCAGGGTCGCCGCCGTGCGGCGTTTGTACTTTATAGCGCGACTCGCAAAAGAAATAATAACAACCTGGTATGTGCGTCAATTTGCAGATTGTCGCAATTCCCGCCCGAAGAGCTCGACCTTCTAGGAGCTGCGAGAGCGCCACCGAGAACCATTGACCGTCTTACCGCAGATGACGTCGACGTTGTAGCACCTAATAGCTACACTGGAGCCGGGGTTCTTTTTTTATGTGTTCTTACTCTACGTTCGCTTTCTCTCCATCTTCTCTCTCATCTTTGAAGTACCTGGATTGGAACTCGGCGCTTCTAAGAGTTCGTGGTAGATAAATAAACGATGAAAACATCAATTGATTTCTACGCTTTTTACGAAGCCAATATGGATAAAATACTCTATGACAATCCTAGATAATTGTATTAGCCAACTTTATGAGTAAATATTTATCCAGAATTACTAATTAGTCACGCGTTATCCCTTGCGCCGCAGTTAAATGCACGAGGTTTCGGCGACAGAGATTAAGCCTCAGAAGTTCGTAACACTGGAAACAATTTTGTTTAAAACGTTGGCTAAAACTGTTGTCTATGATGATATTGATTAATTTTCGCAAATTGGCTTCAAGAAACATACAGGTATAGATTAATGATTTTAGCGTTGAATTTTGTACCACGCCCTGCAAGTGCTAGTCACCATCTAGAATTTTTGTATTTTGTGTAATAACTTTTCTTCTGGATAAATTTTTGGAACATTAACCTAACTACGGAATATAATACATTTTGATAGTAATTTAGACACCATAAATCTTTATTTTACGTTCCTGTTGTTACAGATCGAACTGCAGTTAAGAAAGTAATAAGAATTTTTGAACTGAAATTCGATCTGTAGTAACAGTAACGACAAAAATATATTTTAAGTAACTAAAATTCTATCAAAATGTATTATATTCCGTAGTTAGGTTAAAGTTCCATAAATTTACCCAGAAGTAAAGTTATTACACAAAATACAAAAATTCAAGATGGCGACTGTCACTCTTAAAACCTACGGACCCTTTACACATTCCGCGTAAACAATACATACGTAAGCAGCTCCTCACTTTTATACTTGTATAGAACGTGGTTCATTTTGCTGCAACTATAAGCTACTCACTGTAAATTGAACACGTTTGAAGAATGAGTTACTCTTTCCCTTGCAGCCGATTTATATTTGTCCACTGCTTTTTAGTACAAGCTTAATATCAATCATAAATGCAGTGTTTATATTTCTCTGTATTCAAGAGTTAAGTGTGCCTGGCGCGAGACGTGCTGCAGCGTGGTATAGAAAGAATTTTTTTCTTGTATAACTATTAAAAATGTTTCAATGTGTTTATCTACGAAAAGAAGACACACTTCAAACTGTATCCCTATTGTTTTAAAAATGCCGTTCGCTAATTAAAAACATGATTTCCAAGCTCCTCAAAAGTGCTAAAAACGACTTTTAGTTTGCTGTTACTGAGAAAATACTAACCGTAATAAAAAAAAACATTTTATTAAAAATCGCTTTGGCAAAATTGTGTATCGTATGAGTGTACCCAGTCTCAATTTTTTTTCAAAGCATTGAGTTAAAAATTTTTTTGAGATATACGCAATTGTTTGAAATAAATGAAAGACCATGGCCTTACAAGACAAGTGTCATTAAATATTATACAAAACAGCGAAGTGGAAGTAAAGGGTTTGGTAATTCGTGGATATGGACTGCACCGCGTGGGTCTGTGACAAAAGCAAACAAGAAAACACTCGATGCTAAAATGCAGTCAGGCTCTTTGTTTACACGAAAAATAACATGGTAGTGCGAAGAATCTACTCTACATTCCCGCTCACTGATACTGTGGACACATCTTGTAATCTAAGGGCCTGGAAACATTTTTAACAAAAGAGTATGTTCTGCTTAGTTTATGTCACTAATTCACACGGTGGATGCTGTCCGTAACCGCGAATTTCCTCACATCCGTATATTTGTTGACGACTACGTCTAATGTTGTTATTGTGGGTTTTCAGTAGTTTTACATTGAGCATTAATAACAAATTTTGCACACACCTCAAAATAGCTTGGACTTTGATTTTCATACTGGTATATTTGAAAAATAGACCAATCTGGTTCATGGAACAGTAATAAAGTAGCTTTCGGTTGATTTTACGCCAAACTTTCCACAAATAAAACAATAGGGTCACCGTTTAGAGTGCCATACACAGTAAAAACACTTTATTTGCCAAAAAAAAATTGGTTGAGACATGATTCACTGCAAAGTTACTATGTCGCCGGGTTATTTAACTTGCGGTAAACAAATCTTGACTTAACAGCGAAGTAAAAAGTGGAAAACATGATTTGTGTCACATTATGTCCTAAAAAAAAAATATTTCTTTGTAAATAATACAAGTTTCTTTGTAGCAAAGATCATAGTTTTTTTTAAACATAGAACTTGTGTTAAAGAATACTACAATCACCTTCACCATAAAGATTTCAAGTAAATTATGTTAACAATAACACAGTTTATGTTACAAACTAAAGAAGTATTGTGGACATTTGTCATTGCAGCAAATGTAGTGTCACAGAAATCCTGTGAATACACACACAGACAAGTAAACAAACAAAACTATTTTGTTTGTAACCGGCAAACATAGGTACACATACACAATTCCGCAAGGAATTCAGTCAGTAAGTTAAAAGAGAGCACACAGGCACCTAAAAACGGAAATCCTTTAGGGAATAACCTTAGTTATTTATTTACTCTTTGGTTTGTCATTTAGGTGCATGGGTGCTCGTTTGTGTTTATTTATTCTCTTGTAACTCACTGACTGAATTCCTTGTGGAATTGTATATGTGTACATATGTTTGCCAGTCGCTAACGAAGTCCTTTTGGTTGTTTACTTGTCTGTTTTTTCTGTGTATTCTCCTGGGTTTCTGTGACACACCATTTGCTGCAATGGCGTATGTCAACAGTAAATCTTTACTTTGTAACTTGACCTCATTGCAAGAATCGTAAAAAAAAAAAAAAAAAAAATTGTTAGCCTACCATCAACGTAACTTTCAAACAAAAATTTTCTTTGCGACAAAGTAACCTTGCAGTGGCTCATAATTAAACAAACACTTTTGTTGTGGCAATGAACGTGCCCAGATGGAAAAAGTTATACCTGAAATGTGCCAGGACTGGGCCAGATCTGAATTAGTGTATATTTCTCTATCCCTGATGGCCAATTTCAGCTCTAGTCAGATCTGGCCCAGATATACTTTCTTCATATGGGTGTGTTTACTGTGTAGAAAAAAAAAATTAAAACTCTCAGTTCCAATTAAGAGCTTCGCGCATAAGGCGGTATTCGTACCAGTGTCACTCACATGGGCGTACCTAGGGATAGTTTTCGGAGGAGGTTTTGAACTGTTATCTCACATAAATGTTTCAATGCTATCTCTGTTTGACCTCTGTAACTGTAACATTAACATATTTTAACAACATTTTGTTTCTTTTTAGCATATTATACCTTTTGTAAAGTAAAATTAAATACTTAGATAAGAAAACTGACATTTCGGAGGGGGTCTGAACCCCCAAAACCACCCCCTGGGTACGCCCATGTCACTCACATAGCTTACATCTTTAATTGTCTCAACATTTGATTAACTTCCACAAAAAAAACTTAGACAACCGCCGTGTTGTCCAGAGAACATTGCTAACGCGAGCACTAATCGTTGCTGTCTTCGCCGTACGTAAACAAACTACCTCGAATTATGTTCCAGGTCGACGTGCATTAAATGGCAAAGAATGGTCGAGCCGAGGCGATGATTCAGCTGGAATGCCGGTAGCGTGCGTTTGAAATAATTGTCGTGTAAAGAGTTTATCCGAAACTGCTCGGAACGTGTTATCAACGGCCGTAACCGTGGACGAGGTAGCCACCCTACCTTCAACAGTCGTGCAAGAACGAGCGCTCTTCGAACTACGACATAGACACGGGGGTAGAGGGGCAGTCGCTCTCAAAATGTAAATGACGTCATAATTAACGCCAGCTCGGCCGGAGGAGATCGCTCACGGTCTTCGTCGCTGTAATTACCCGTCAGTTTCTGGCGCCGCGCCGCCAGGTGGTAGCACCGTAGCTTGATAGTAGCACCGCGCGCCGTGACGCTGCGCTAGTGAGGCGCTTCCATTACAGTAACCTATATACTGAAGAGTACTCTCACCAGAATGTATGACGTCATAGGCGTCAATACATCTACTCCTGTGGCGTCATACCAAGGAGGCTACGCCGTATACTGAGCGCGCAGATAAACACTTGGAAGTCGGTGGAGTTGAGCTGCTGTTGTACGAAGTGTATAATACACGTGGTCACCGTTGCTCGTAAACTATGTTTTCGACGTAAGAGCCAATGAAATTTACACGGGATTTTGAAGAGCTGTAAAGTTTAAATGTTTTATGCAATGACAAATATGCCGTGCTTATATCTTTGCCTGAATTAATTGAAGAATAACATTTTGCAATAAAATGTGAACTTAACAACACGATTGTTTTTCGAACACATTTATGTGAGCAATGACATCGTCGACTGCCTACTGTTTGTGCATGGAAATTATTGTTGGGATAGCCATGCTTATTGCATTTATGCTAGTTTCTGCCGTTTATTTAACATGCGTGTTTGTTTTATTACCATTACAAAGCAGCTGCACAACGTCAGTGAAGTATACACGCGTAAATAAAGAATGTGGCCGTACTTTCAAGTCAGTTCGCTAGCTTTATCTGAAAGAAACCATATCCATAGTCTTGCTAGTTTTTAAAGATCTCATAAACGCGTCTCAACGTATGTATTAAATCACATATAATTCACTTATGCAAATATGAAACAGAGCCTTTTCATCTGAGAAATGTTAACACCCGCAGCAGATTTCTTTCTCATACCTGATCACTCTTTACACCCGAATATACAACACGTAACAATTTTCATTAAAATCTGTCTAATCAAGAGTATCATACTGTAAGTTGTTTGATTTGAGCAACAAGCAGAGAAGCGAACGCACCGAACCGGCCTAAATCGTCGACTTAAAGGAAGTTGCAACATGTCATATCCTGTACACTCCTACCTCCATGCGCCATACCTTGAAATATCGAAAGCGGCATTCTAATTGGGTAATTCGCTCAATAACAACACCAAATATTCTACAGCCAAGTTCGTCTAATTATGCTAATTTGCCTACAATGCACAGAAACGAGACCAATTAATTCCAATATAGACTTTTCACAGAAAAGTGAAAATCTGGTCATTTTGTCCGGTAGTATAAGTACATCCCTACTTTCTGAACTTACTGTACGTCCGATACTGAATGAACGTTACGTGTGTATATAAGCACGACTAAGAAATATCAGCTGCCGAAAAGGAAACCACTTCAGGCTTTTCATGGTAGCCTACTGTGACCACTTTTAACATCTTCGCAAAATGTATCAAACTTTTACATTGGGGAGGTGCTAAAAGCAGTCACTTTACTGCCAACTTTCCTGCAACTGCTATTTCTTAATCGAGCTCGAGACTTCAGTACCACTATTTTCACCGCAAGCAAGAGAGAACCTTTTTACCTCGCAACGTTAGGAAGTCTGCAAATCTTTGTTTTCTGAGAAGACATAGGTACCACAATAAGTGATGTTAATGTTTTTGAATGTTTCTTGCAATGGGGCTGAATGACAAACTGCAATATTGTGGACATACGCCATTGCGATAAATGTCGCCCCAGATCTTTTACACTGAGGCTAAGAATCTAAGATTTCTGGGACGACATATATCACAATGGAATATCCACAATATTGCAGTTTGTCAATATGCCATGTTGTCTGTGTTGTGTCTTGTCTGTGTTCACAACCATTCGTGTCTCTCGTTATATGTGTTGTCATTCATCCAGTTGGTGCCTTTTTCACACATTCCCATTTTTGTTGGTTTTTATTTTTTCGACTGTCTTTTGTTGTTTGTGTCGTCTAACTCCAGTTGACTATAATCCACTTGGAAATGAATTTTGTGCTTGTATCTGTTCTTGTTCTTGTGTCGTCTTCTGGGATATAGCTACATTCCTTACAGGAACTATCGTACGTTTTATGTCTGTTGACTTCAGCTTCCGTGTCTTCCTTAGCTTTTATTTTATTCTGGGTTTTTCTGCAATACGAAAACATTCGCCCGGAATGACATATGGCCAAAAAATTTTCTGTTTATAACTTGTCACTACCTTACCAATAGGCCATTGCAAGCGTTAGAATTGATAGCTCTCTACCGGCAAAACTGTATCGCGATGTATCTGCACAGTGCGCGACCTTGCATAACGCGTTTAGAAAGTGGTGCCAACGTTATAATATGATAAACAAAATCTTGATATCAGCGGCAAGCACAGATTTGAGTTCATGAAATTTGAACTGTACTGAAGGATACAGTGGACAAAGAATGCATGTACATAAAAATGAATGAGACTGAGCGTTCCTATACCAGTCATCCGATTACGATCACGATGAAACTTTGGTGAGTTGTACATGCGCAGGTGAAGGTATATTATATATATATATATATATATGGAGAAGGGTCCGGGCAAACTGGGCCGGAGGGACAGAACGGAGTATCCAAATATATTTACTAAGAATTGCAACTGATGCTGGAACGGCTAGTTAAAACACTAAAGTTATTATACGATTGTACAGGAATGCAAAAGTATATAGTTTTCCATTGTCCGCGACACTATTCCCAGTTGTGTGCAGACATGATGGCAAAAGGAGGGTGGGGGTAGAGTACAGTAGGGTGAAGAGGTCTGGCAGCGACAAGAAAGCAGGTTGGTCGCGGGTAACGAGCAGTCACGTAACATTACTGTCTTCAGAGCCCAGCTGCGACAACGACGACTTTACGAGCTGCTAATAACTGCCCGCGTGCAGCTGCCGACAAGATCACCCCCCCCCCCCCACCCAAACAACACACTTCCAGGGATGGAATTCGCCTGACACACGTGGGAACACACCTCCTACAAGTGTTGCAGCTCTTCTCCTTCTGGTTGGACCTAAGGGCGAGGCTAATGCGCGTATCGAATGAGACTTCGCCTTACGGGGCGGGGGGAGGTTAGACAGTTATATTTTATTACAGTTTTTGGGCGATAAAATTTGTTGAAATTTTATTATCAAAATATTCTCTTCAACAAAGTATAGGATATATACTTGGTTAACTGCTTGACAGAAATATAAATGTATCCTTTCATCAATTTGTCATGCAGAATCATTACAAGAGAATTATTGAAAGTTATTCTATAATTGTCGTAATGATTCTGCATGATAAATTAGTGAAAGATTCCATTATTATTTATGTCAAGCAGCTTACCAAGGATATATTCTGTGCTTTGTCGAAGAGAAAACTATTGATAATACAATTTGAATAAGCGTTATGGCTCAAAAACTGAAAATACAATAAAATTGTTTAACACTCTCCCTTAAGCGTGTACAAGTGCGTTTACTGCCATAATTTTATATCGTTACAAAAAAGTGTTAGTTTTGTAGACGATACTTGTGAGTACAGTTTTCTCGTACTTTCAGCTCACATAGTTTTGCTCATAAAGGTGTGTTTAAGTTAAAATTTCCATGTTACGCTGCCATGTAAATAGTTAAAACAAATTGATTAACTTAAATGAAAAAAATTCACAGTTAAATAACCTGAAATTAGCTACGTGACGTAACATGTATAAAATCAAAACGTAATATACTGAATCTTTATAAAAAAAAAACAGAAATAAAGGAAAAAAGTTGCAAATTGAAAGGTTTTTTTAATACAAAAGTTGTTCACTGCCAAATTTTCTAATATTTTGTTACGTAGCCCACAGCGTTTTATTTCGCTTTAGTCAGCTGGTTTTCACTATTTGCATGGTAGCGTAACATGCGAATTTTGACTTTGACGCACCATTTTGTGAAAACAATGCTACCTAAAATGTTTTTGTAACAGGAAACTGTACTCACAAGTATCTTCTACAAAACTAGCAATACTTCGTAAAAATTTAAAATTTTGATATTAAACGTACTTGAATATCCTTAAGGTGGCCGCCTGTTCAAGCCGCCCGAGTGGTGTGCAGTGTTTCTGTCCTTACAAGATTATTCGAGAACTGCTCAACGCGTATGAGTGATGTCTGCTCACGAATAGCATCCAAAGTACGTTACACGTGTGTATACATGGCTGCGGTCACACTGCACACACAACTACTTCACTGAAACATGTTCAGTTTATGGAGCGGTTACACGAGCACAGAACGAGATCAGTTCGCAGTCTCTTCTCCTTCAAAGTAAACTGGTTTCTTATGTAGTTTCGAACGACATATCTCCGATGTTTCTCTCTTATTGGCTGTTTGGAGTAAAATGATATTTGTAACAAATATGGCTGCTTTTTGGTCCGGTCTTTTGCACTCGTTAAATTATATTAACTTTTTTGTGTAAACTAATTATATCCACCTTAGACACACTGCAGCGTTGCAGTTTGGTGTAATATGATAATTAAAGTCACGAATGTTGAGTGTAGATGTGATTATTAAATATGGTACATTTCAGGTTCCAAGTTTGTTGAGGTTAGAAAGTTTATTGAGTTTATTCTGTTTAGCCGCGGAACCTTGCCAACATTTTTAGCTTTAAACATGAATAAACAAGGCTGCCGAATGTACTAAATTTAACAATTTTAATGTTTTTATTTTTGTATTTTTACCAGATATTTTTTTTTCTTGTTTTAGACACAAAATATGACTAAATTTTGCTCTTAGAAACATTTTTTATCTCTCATAGTTTTTTGCGTAATGGCTCGTTAAAGCCAAAATTTGCATGTTTCCGTTTCAACGACACTAAAACCAACTAATTTACCAAACTAAAAAAAAAAAAAAAAAAAAAAAAAAAAAAAAAAAAAAAAAAAAAAAAAAAAAAAAAAAAAAAAAAAAAAAAAAAAAAAAAAAAAAAAAAAAAAAAAAAAAAAAAAAAAAAAAAAAAAAAAAAAAAAAAAAAAAAAAAAAAAAAAAAAAAAAAAAAAAAAACACCGCAGTGAGTAACGATGTTGTATGCTACAAGTTCACCTATGTTACACGACAAAATTATAATTATTGTGTTTTTAAAAAATATTGAATTTTTTTATTTATTTTTTTTTAATTTTAGTACTTTTATTTAAATACAAAAAGTTTTTACTCTTGGCTTTTATGAAAATATTACCAAATAAACAAATTAGATGTGGGAAAAGTCACAATTTTCTAAAGCTAAATACACTGAGCACCTCCAAAGTTCATAACAAATACTTGTATTCTGATCGTGTTTCGACAAATGTGTTGCATCGTAAGCGGGGTCGTTTTCAATGGACATAATACCACGGCGAGCGAATGTCCGTAAAACTTATATGTTTATAATAATAACCCACTACAGGAATAGTTCGAAGATCATGATGATGCATCGTACTGGAAACAGTTTCTAATTTCAGTCCTGATGTACGTAAGGATAAAATAAATAGTTCAAAATTATTTGCACAGTATTTGTTTTCTCAATTTTGGTTAAGATGCTAGTTTCATTTAATTTAATAAGATATTGGAGCTTAATATTATCGGGTACAGACGTATAATTACCAGATCCGGAGACGATTTTTGGCAAAAATTGATGGCAAATACCCTAGCGGCTGAAACTTATTTCTGTAATATTAAATACCGTTATATTCTTTTTACTGTGTACAAATATGTACACTGGCGATTATAAAACAAGATAATTGAGGAAGAAATTGTCAAAACCATACACGTCCACAAAAATCCGAAAATAAGTTACATCCTATTTTTTATGTAAGATAAGGGAATATAGTCAGACTTAATTATAAAATTGTCGGCCCCAATTAAAAACCCACCAAATATTTGTGTTTTTATTCAAAACCAAACATATCTACCCCACCGTAATTTTGCATTCAAAACAAGGATAGAACAGCTGTTGTCTATTTGTTGACGTAGAATTACGAAATATTGCGTATGGAAAGCTTACTTATATCTGAAGCCAGGGATGTCCATAACATTCATTCAGAAATAAACATGGCTATTTTTTCTTTAATATAATATGAAATATAACATTAAGACTTAGCACATAGTAATAACCATAATTTGACATGATTAAGTACAACAATAAAAGAGTGTCATTTCATTTTCGTTAATATAACCGCGTCGTCCTGCAAAATTGTATATATAAGGTAGGCCTACACTTGTCTGGTTTTGAAAGTTTCCTCCTGAATTTTAACAATTTAATAATTAATTTTATTACTTATATTTGTTAAGTTTTACAATATATTTATAAAGAGTGACCAATAAAGGCGTGCAAACATTACGTAACTGATAAATCAGAGTTTCGGACGAATGTGTTTCAACTCTCAGCCGCCTCGGTTTCGCTACCTGAATGTCGCCACTAGAGTAAATTATAGACCGAGTACTTTCACACTGTTCCTAGCTTATGGAACGAAATGCGAAATAGCCAATCACAATGTATTCTATGAGGTATGAAGACACAAGAGGCACTTTATCTATGCAGCGAGATCTGTAACGAGAGCCATCTACATATGAATGAGATCTGTGACGCCATACCTCCAAACATAAAGTAGCCCCTAATCGCCTTGAGAGAGAACTCTGTCTATATTGATTACTAGTTACCACAGTATTAAACGCCGTGGCAAATATCTTCGTCTACTGTATTTCCGTTAAGGAGGAGTGTTGGACAATTTTATGGCATTTTGAGTTTTTGAGGCATAACATTTATTCAAATTTAAGTACCGAAATTTTCTCTTCGACAAAGCATAGGATATGTTCATGGTAAACTACTTGACAAAATAATAATGGGACATTTCATTAATTTGTCATGCATAATCATTTGAAGATTATTATAGGGTAAATTTAAAGAATTCTCTTGCAATGATTCTGCAGGACAAATTAATTAAAAATTCTATTATTGTTAATGTCAAGCAGTTTGCCAAAAATATATCCTATGCTTCGTCGACGAGAAAATTTTGATAATACAATTTGAATAAATATTACGACTCAAAACCTAAAATACAATCAAATTGTCTAACACCCTCCCTTAGATCATGTCTTGTGGAACTGGCACCCATTTCTTTGCCAGATATCCCCGTTGGTGTAACGACCGATGACTAAAGTTCATTCGCCAAGATGTGAGAGTTGTAGTTTGTAAACAAGAGTGCGTGATACTATAAGTGGTAAGGGGTGTACAAGCAACTAACCAGCGAGCACTGCTGCAGTGTGACAAGGGTTAAAATGGTTACTGGTCAAGCGAGTGTTTGTATTGTTTTTTTTTGTTACGTACTCTGTTCCTTATCAGTTAAAAGGATATTATTTTCTGTATGTTTCATCAGGTTGACGTACGTGTGGATAAATGATGGCGTCCTTTACGGATACGGGGCCATTCTAAGTCCTCCCAAGAAATGTGCCCTCAGTTCATCTGAAAAACACATTGTTCTCAATGTGTATAAGCTCGAGAGAGAACTGAATCCAGATATGCATATTGTTGATATCGTTAATTAAAAAATCAGGGCGTCCTACTGGAGTAAGTCCCGCAACAGTCTATCGTGTAATATGCGAGTATCAATCCGCTCTCTTATTAAACTCACAGATTAAAGAAAAACAACGACGGACGCTTTTGCAAAGTGTTGACGGGTTCAACAGGAATTCAATACAGAGAAAGATACTTGCGTTTTTCTTTCTAAATGAACTGCCAACGATTGATTAATTACTTGCTGATGTTATTGAAGATCCCGAATTGCCAGATTTTCGAATTACGGTTTACTATTTATTAAAAGAACTTAATTTCTAATATGTTAGACGTGGACTCGCCTAAATACCACCAATTCGTGCACGGTATTCTACGCTCAATACCTGTCTGCCACTACAAGTGGCGAGCATTCCGGACACCCCTGATTACAAGTTTCAATCACGTGACCACTGCGTGTTTTCGTTGTCAGACCTAACCTTCGATCACGTGCATGTGCTTCGCGCGCTTTCGCTTGAACGCAAATAGACAGTAGAGATGGTGAAAAATCACGAGAATAATTTCAGTCAACGTATTCTCCGAATCAAAGCATCGTCGTGCGCCTATGAATGAATGCACGACGGTTTTGTAGGCTAATACGATTGATCTGTTTACAGACGAGTAACAGGCGTTCATGACGTGTTCGAATTCAAGCATGTACTTTCCCAGATTTGAGCTTGTGTACTTTACTTTGTCCTTTCCTCGATACTTAACGAATTCGGACTAAACCTTCTTATTTTCTGTTCAGATATTACATAGGTGCATATGGCCCGTATTGAGTCAGACGTTGAAAAAATTTACACTTGCACGCCAATATTTGAATGTAGGTTCGGCACAAAAAATAAACTTTTGATATAGATAATCCTCGGAGGATAACCAAAGGCACAAGCCACGCATAAATAACTACAGTCTGACGTATAAGGAAAACTATGATGGGATATACTAACAAGTAAACGACGTAGCCACCCGAAATTACAATTCTAGCCTATAAACTGAAGTTTTAACTCTTCAAAATGGCGACCACTCCAGAGCTAAAAAGACTCGAGAAGGACAAGTACATACATTCGTTCCATTGTGCATCCTTGACTTTACTTCCGATTTGGACAGTCATTGTGATGTCATTTCCGGAGACAAGTACGCTGAAGTATGTACTTCAGGCCAATTCGGACACAGCCTCAGTCGCAGCGCATCAGAACTAGCATTTGCCCTGTCAAAACGAAACCAATCAGTAATGAAAACAAAGCGTCGGAAATGAATACATAACACTGAAGCCTGGCAAACAATCAACTTCATATGCTCCAGATCGTAAGTTCACCAACAAGTGGACACGTCGAAGACCAGTTCTCCGCTTCCATAATTTCGGCGAGGAATCAGCTGTGTACGCTGTGGCACCACTTGTGTTTTTTTCGCCGAGCGTAAAAACAATTAATATGGGCAATAATTACCGAGGCCATTGGCAGCCGGGACAAAGCAGCAGAAAATCGTAAAACGGGTGGAAGAAGGGAAATTACGAGCGAAAGGTCAACAGCGTGAGCGTATAATAATTACGAGGAGTTTTTATTGTTATTGCTGCGGCCGCCGGGATTCAATGTGCTCAATGTGAGCTATGTTAACGAAGGCACGCAGGTGTTCCTGTAATTAACGGAGGAACGACATCCTTGGACGTTACTAAGGAAACAAGGGGAGAGGGGACTTCACATTTGTCAGAAACGTAGCCTACTTATTTCACAGTAAAAACAATAATAGCAGAGAAAATGGGATATAGATACTAGGTAGACACGCTAGATTTACACTCTATAACAACTTACACTGAAGTCCATGATCAATTATTACTTTTTCTTCTACGATGACTATTTTTTAAACCTAAACGAGAGTTAAGTTACTTATCACAAAACTCTTCCAATTTTTTAAAAGTGTTTTACTACGTAGTCTAATTTTTGCAAGACAATGGTCTAATTATTAGTTCATTAATCAGAATTTCATTAGTTACATAATTAGCAAAAACCTGGTTCATTTTACCTGGTAAAAATTAGTTAACAAAGTATAAACTGTTTTTCGATACCTGCTCCCGTTTAGGATTGAAAAATAACTATCTTAAAAGCAGCATAAATTATGGACATTGGCCTTAAAGTGGTCAACCTGTCCGTTCCGCCGATCCTTGAGCAGAACTTAAGCGGTTACAAAATTATTCGAAAACTGCTCAACGTTCGTAAGCTATGTCTTCTTAGGAACAACATTCAAAGAACGTTGCACACGTTTACAACCAATTTCACGTCCTACATATTTCTCTAAATTTATTACGATACCTAAAATTAGTGGTTTTGCGTTTTTTTTTTTAGGTACGAAAATCTTGTCGTAGAATCTCTTAGAACGTATAGGCATGTACAATACAACTTTATCTTAAATATTACGTCATAAAATGCTAGTGTGACCACTGAATGTCCCATAGAGGTGAGTTGTCGGGGAAAGACTGCACACCAGTTCAAAGACTTGCGTCTAGAGGCTAGGGTGAGCCGTGATGTGCGCGATATGTCGTCCTTACCACTTCCGCACTTCAAGGCCCGGAAGCACAAAATACGTTCCCCAAGGCAGCTACCTTAACCTTTACATTAGATAATTGTGGCTGCAGACATTTCGGGATAAACTCTAAAACTTAGCTCTCCCATCAAATTAAATAAGCTCATGAAATTAGGAAAGGGAATTCTTATTTCGCACCAAAAGATGTCCTAATATTGAGAACATTAATTTGGAATAAAATGCTTCAATTTCAAGGCATTTCTATTGGCATTTAGCACCTAGCTTATGCACTCTGTTCTGAATCGGATAAAAAAAGGATTCAGCAATGACTGAAGTCATTAAAAGTCATTTGAAAACCGAAATTATTTCTAACTACGACGCTTACAAACGTGCATAATATTGCATAAATATTTTAATGTAAATTTTTAACAATCTCTAACAATGTGAATATTATTTTCGATTAATCGTTGATATAGCGTGAACTCGTCTGCACATCTACGTGATTTTCACATCAATGAGAGTCTGATGCAAAGGACATATCTGTGTCTATCAACAACCTTCGAGATGTGACGACGTTGTTCGCTTCAAAATTATGATTACGCAAATATTCGAAATTTGATTTCATGACTACATCCCTAAGGGAATGAAAAGACGTAAAAATTGTGTTTTCGATTAATTAATCGTATCTAGCCAACCCGTCGAGAAGTATTTCACTTCAGAATAACGTTTACGTTAGGCCTCGAAAATAAATTTAAGTATTTTTAACATTATTCTTCTTTTGTAATATTAATGTGTGAAATTATTTTTTCATGAATCGTCAACATATCTTGAACCTAACAAGTTATCGCTGTATTTTAAACTTCGATTAAACACATCAATAAGGTTTCAAAAATTTTTAAAATTTAATCCACGAAGGAATGAAGAAGTAAAATTTATTTTCGATTAATCCTATATATTTATCGAACCAATTACATCACCTTTCCTTCATAATACTGCTTACGTTTAAGTGAGAGATTAAGGTCAGCGCTCAATATCGAAGTCTTTAGCGCTGGTGAAGGGTGACATGAGGTGAGCACGGACCAGCGCCGAAATGAAGGGGCGGGGAAAACGGGAGGTCCCCAAGAAAACTCGCCGACCAGCGGCATCGTCCGGTGCGATTCCCATGACCGAGAATCGAACCCGGATCGCCTTGGTGCGAGGCGAATGGTCTGAACATTCGACCACCGCGGCCACATGATGCTTACGCTAATACCTAAACAGCTATTAACGTTTTTTTTTTTTTCAGCGGAACGCAATACATTGTAACTAATTACCGCGAGGAAAATAGTTAGTTTGTAAACCCTTCAATGCAGATGACTCAAAAGGCAAGGATAATTTCCTTGAAAAATTTATACGGAGTTAAAACGTTTTTAATCCAGCCTATACGTACTGTGTTACAATCTCCTTGTATGTACGCAGGAATATATATTTTTTATATGTTTAAAGGTATGGCAAGTGGGCTTTACGTCTCGTCGACAGAGTGAGGTGATTAGAGATGGCGACACACAACTTGCTGCATTGACGGGAGTTAGGAGAGGAGTCGGCCATGGCCTAGCATCCGCATGGAGCGATTTCGGGAAACGTTGGAAAACTGAAATCAGGATGGCCGGAGCCGGGGATCGAACCCGGGTCCTTTCGAGTGCAAGTCCAGCGTGTTACTGCTGCGCCACTTCGCTCGGTAATTTATTTTAAGAATATTGACCTTATTATGCAGCATTTTACAAGTACTACATGCATGCAAAGCCACAGGCTGACATAAAATTTACAATATTTCGGTACTCAAATATTGTAACGATGAAATGCCCTTCCGAAATTTATTTTTCTGGAACAAAATTATTTTCATTATATCGTTTAAAGAACCAGTATACATTAAACTTAGGTTTTAGAAATTTTTATTGGCACATCATGTAAATATTCAAAATTTATGATGAAGTTACATTCAATTTGAGAGAGCCAGAAATTCTTTATGCATCACTACAAAAATATACACATGCATCACATACAAGCTATTAAACAGCAAATACAGGCACATAACACACGGAAACTCAACCACTTCCTGGCACACAGCACGGGAAATATGTGCCATCACACTGTGAGAAGGAGAAAGACAGAAACAAATAATGTGTTCTGTCGAAACTCTCTCAACTTCCCAGTCTTTGGTTTTTAAGAATCATCGAGTCGTGGACGGAATATGTTAATATTTATTTCCGGTGTGTGAGCAACAAATATTGGGATTTGGTGAGTTCACGGGCGGGAAGAAACTTTGCGAAGAGGCGGTCAGTATTGACATTGTCCGGGATCAATTTGTCTTTCTTTAGTGTTTTGTCTTCGTGCTGTATCCGAGGAAGAGGCGGAGAGCGCGTGTGAATGTGCCGACTAGAGAGAGAGATAGAGAGGCGTGTGTGTGTGGAACGGTACTTGCCTGACGCACCTGTTTGAACTGCTCCTCGAAGCTCCACGTCTGCTGCGAGGACGACGAGGACTCGGAGGAGTGCGACGACGCCGACGAGACGGAGTTGTGGACGGCGGCGGCGGCGCTGGCGGGGACGGGCGGTGGTGCGGGGGCGGGCGAGTAGGCGGCGGCGGGGTTGGGCGGCAGGAAGGCGGCGGCGGGGTGTTGGAAGGGGAAAGGCAGCGGCAGCGAGAGGGGCGGCGGCGGGAACATGGCGGAGGGGGCGGCAGGACTGGGCGCGGCCGCCTGCGCGCGCGGGCTGGGAGGGGAGGGAAGGCGCGACTGTGGTTGCGAGTGTGCGTGCGCATGCGCGGCCTTCAACTCCCTCTCCAGCTCCTCGCGGTCGTCCCTCCCCTGCAAAACACAACACAACTTTGCTGCCATCTGTCGGCCGGTTCTTTGCCTACATATACACTCGCTCTCCCTTAATCTTCACGTGAGCAATGCTGCAGTGTCTTAGAAAGTACACTGCACGCGATTAATTGAACTTACCACTATGTATGCACAAATATAGTTTTTACAATATATACCTCTAGACAAAACGACTTAGTATTATAAAAATGGGCACAATACTAATTAAATAACTTCCTAAATTGTGTAAGGTCAAAGAATATCTTATTATCTATGCAGATTAAATAAACTATGGTTCCTGCACATTCGAAGAATTTTTTAAATAAATAGTATTTGGTTTGGATAACATATTTAAGAAATTTCGCGAATAAGGAATTTTGTTTGATGAATTAGCTATACAATAACTAATGTACTGAGAAGAAATATCTTAAGCACAGATTTTACATTTAAACTCGCTTGGCAAGAAGTAGTTTCGTAGGAAATTGCATTCTAGAAAAGCTGTTTTTGGACATTTTTAGGTGCCCCGAAACAATGTTTCTAAGCTCGAAAGCTAAAAATAAAAAATTGAGAAGAGTAGTTTTAAATGTGTTTCCTTAACATAGATACAGATGTCAAACGCGCCTTTAGAGTAAATAAAATAAATATATAATAAACTCGCTCTTAACATGCTGCAACGCAGTTCATCCGCCAGCTGTATAGGACTTTGGAGTTAGGACCTTAAATTATATATTTTTTAAGTTCGAGGCACGGAAATGAGGAAGGCGGCAAGTCGAATATAATATGTCCGTCAAGCACCTCATCGCCTCTAGTCGCGTTGTACTAAACAAGCGTGCAGTGTTTTCGTAGAAAGCTTTTTTCAGGGGGGCTTCATGCACATACACTGTTATTTTATTTATGGAAAGTGTAGTAAAGGCCAATGCAGGTTTCTATAAATTTGTTTTACAATTACGGTTGATATTTTCACAACTTTAGCAACGCGGAAAACTAAGTTTCAGCACTTTTTAGGAGCTTGGCAATCATTTTTTATTAGCAGACGGCATTTTTAATACCATAGAAACACTGTCTGAAGTGTGTCTTGTTTTCTTAGCTAACACATTGGAAGTATTTATAAGGTACACGAGAAAAAATTATTTCCTTGCCCATGTTACAGTATGGCTCGCGCGCCAGGTCCACTAACTCTTAAAAGCATATTTCATAGTAAAAAGGGGGAGGAAGAGAGGAAGAGAAAGAAATAAATAGAGAGGAGAATAAGGAGACTGACTCACCCAGTCCTTCCAGGGTGGCAGTGACCGCAGCACAGACTCGAGCTGCGACTCAGCGGGACCGACCGCCCTCGGCGCCTCCTCGGACACCTCCTGCTTCAACTTCTCCATGGCAGAGGAGGCGTCCCCGCCAACCACGACGTCGTCCCCCAGGCGAGGCAGCGCGTCGTCGCTGTCCTCATCCTGCAGCTCCGCGTCGCTCAGTTCGCCGTCGTTCGACTACGAGCACAAGACACGCCCACACCCCTCGTCATACTTCTCCCACTACTTGTCACACACATGCAACCAAACACTACACAAACCACACAGGATTTTGTTTTGTAAGGGGGATGTGTTTACTATTAGAGCCCACGATTTTTTGTGAAAACAAGTCTGCAACAATTTGTTTCAATGCCTTACGTGCACATATAAAGATCTACTTCATGGTTACTGGCAGAATGTATTATTGCACAGACGTGGCTCATTTGACTGTGCCAACAGGAACAAGGTTACTGCGACACCACACGTCTGTGATTTCCGGGTAGAACCCTAGACGCTGAGAGTTACAAACATGCAATCATTGACCATGAAGCAAGGCTTCATATGTGCACATAAGGCATTGATACAATTGCAAAATTCTTCCACCAAATATCGTGGGCTCTATTTATTATACACTTAAAGCGGTTTTCACAACAGAGCGACGTGTCGTTCAGCGGCAAGTGTCAGCCAATCAGTGCCACGACGTTAGCGACGGGCGTCAAGAACGTTGCAACTCCAGCTGACATTGGATTTGACGCTTATCGCTGGTGACGGATACGAAGAAGAAAAAAAGTTGTTTAAATTTTAACTCTCCTGAACCACTTTTTTTTTCAGGTCAAAACAAAGTTAAAAAGGAATTTTATGCCAATAAAATTAAATTAAAACACATGAATTTGTATAGTTTAATGTAATTTATTACAAATGTTCTTGGAATAGTAACTAATAGTTTTGTCTTAATTTATTTTTCGGTAGAATATTTAACTTATACTTTGTTTTATAATTATTTATCTAAATTGCTCAACAAACAGATTATCATTTCCTTACTTTCCGATCACGTTTCTTTGAAAAACTTTCATAGTTTCCAAGTTGTTTCTCTCGGTAAAAGAATATTTGTGTTTTGATTTTAAAACAATTTTAACACCCGTAAACCACTCGCGCAGAGGTTTCCGGAGAGTAAATTAATTTAAAAATAAAAGGTGAATATTTTTGAAATTCTGTTATCATAGAGTCCTGCATTCCATCGTACTAAATTTTTTAATAATTACTGTTGTCCATTTTATGGACATTTTTTTTGTTTCAGTCTCTTATTTTTGTAAATACAGTTTTTAATTTATTACTCGACAGCAAAGCATACTACCGCCCAGTGCTGTATAAATCAGCTTCCGCTAATATAATTTCTACTCGGCAAATAAATTTAATTGAAATACCGGTAAGATGAGGTTAGATTTTATTGACGATTGAATATTCCAGTCGTTCGCTCGACACCTTAACTTTCCATACCTCTTAAGGCCTGGCCTAGTCACTTACGATGTTAATCTCTGCTGCTACTCTCTAATAGATAACTTGAAACAACAGGAGTTGCTTCATTCAGTGCCAGCTGTCTCATTCCGACCCTGCCTGAAAGGCACAGACAAGGCGTGAGTCTTTCATTTTCACTTTCCGACCTCCCATTGTAGCTTATTTATATGATCGTCGTGTGTTTACTCTATCATTGGCATGTCCTCGTGTTAGAGTTGTGCGTGCGTGCGTGGCTGTCAAAGGGTCACAATTATGACCTTCCATGATGCGTGAAGTGCGCTCTCATACACACACTCGCCACGTGCAAGTCACGTGCACACTGTTGAATCAGGGGCGTCATTTCAGGTTTTTCCAGGGGGGGGGGCAAGATTTTGTTTTCTGGTAACAGTGACCTTGTTGCATCTTTTTTATTAATTAAGCATGTATAAATTAGATACTTTAATAATAAAACTTCAGTTTTATGTCCTTAAGTTAGCATTATTTACATTTAAAAATACAAAAAATATATTTATACACATAAAATTCTAAATCCAAGAGGGGGGGGGCAAATCCCCCCCCCCCTGTAGCCCCAAATGACGCCCCTGTGTTGAATAATTACGTATGAAAGTGCATATCATAGTAGTCCCCTTTTGCGTCTACGGGCTCCGTCCAATTTCTTTACAGAAATACTCTACGTAAATCGGTTTACGAAAATTCTTTCCATTAAATCTGTTTACGTAAACGCTCTCAGTTAAATCAGTTTACAGAAATGCCGTTTATTGTCTCCGTATACAAAAAAAACTGTGTTTGTTAAATCAGTTTACTGAATCTCTCCGCTCACTCAGCTTACGGACATGCTCTCCGTTACATCTGTTTCTGTAATCGCTTTCAACTGATCCTGTTTACTCGAGTTGTTTTCGTTGAGTTGTTTTCGTGCGCTGAATTATTTTTTGAAGTTATCATCCTCCAACATGCACAAACATTTTAAATCTAAAATTTGGTGGGTTTTTTTATGAGAATAGAATTCTTTGGAACTATTACAATTGTGGTATTCAAAGGTAGCATGTTTAAATGTCTAATTTTTTTTTTAATTACTGAAACTTGTTGACCATGGCAAACTAAAATACGGAAAAATCTAAACGACGAAACCGTAACGTTGGCAAATTTTACGAAGATTACTCTAGTTTTGTTACCCACTCGCCGTAAATTCACGGAACGATGACCACTAAAGACACAACGTAGGTACGACACCGCAAGAACTTCTCATACCCACCTATATTAATAATTAAGTATCCTATGAAGAGGGTACAGGAGGACCAGATCATCGCAACCTGTATGAAGACTTAATACTTGGGAGTTGGGGGGTGGGCAGTATGCATTTACATACGTCGAAAGAAAACATAGATCGAGACCCTACGATAGAGAGGCTCTGGAACGACGGGGTCGGGGGAACTGAAGATTCCCGAAAAAACCCACCGGTCAAAGGTATCCACCCCAACGGGAATTAAATTGGAAGAGAATCTGATCTGTGGATCAATGGAGTGTGTTAAATTTCACCTAGTGTCTTTAACTGCGATTAGACAACATTATAATGTTCTTGTAAAGCAACTACATATTTTAGGCCTAAACAGTAAAGCGAATCCTGCTAGAAGTCTTCAAAAGCATTCTACAGTAGCATTTACGTTACGTAAAACACGACCGATGATGACGCTATTATGTGAAAGACTATTGCACCTTATAATACGTATAGTTTGTTCGCGATAAAGTGACCACTTTTGAGAACCATCTAGAAAAATAAATAAAATATAATATTTTTCTATCATATATGAACTTTTGGGTGCTATACAACCGATACACTAGGATTGAAACTTAGGTTAATTTGCTTATATTAAAAAGTGGCAAGAAAACTATAAATACACTGAACGGTAACAAGTAAGTAGGGTTTCCAAAGTGCTGACTATCTGGAATCGCCTATAGCTGGGTCGTGTGCTGCAGTTTGGACGGAGCGATGTAGAGAGGAAGGTGGCAGTTGTTTGCAGCAAGAAGCTATAGGAGGGAAGAAAGTCAGAGGAAGGTAAAGGATTAATTAAGGCAGGGTAGGGGTAGTAAACGATTTGAGGTGGGAGATAAGAGAGCACTTGCACGCGAGCCCCTGGCCGTATCACGAAAGACCAGTGGCTTGTCACGTCAGCTTCAGTTTCTGTGCATACTCCTCCCCCCCCCCCCCCCC
>PNEQ01082092.1:15550-39889 GCA_003012365.1 Medauroidea extradentata | reverse complement strand
GCATTTATTTCAGCTAGCGAGTCAGTTGTAAGAGTCGTTCTTGAAACCGTGACATGCAAATTTTGACTGTGACAAATCATTATGAAAAAACTATGAAAAACAAATAACTAGAGCAAAATAATTCACAAAATCAAAATATAATCATAATTTATATTTAAAACACGAAAAAAATTGTATAATTCTGGTACAAATAAAAAATAAATAAAAATTATGAAAATTGCGGTCTTTCGCGCCTTTAAGTAAAATCAAACGAATATTCAATATTGTATACGTGGTTATTTTAATTGACTGTCAGATGATTAATCACTGGGCGTGATTATTTCGGTACACCGTCAGGCAATACGCGGCAGTATTCTGCGAGTGAGCGGTCTGCCAACTAAAACCGTCACCAAGTGTCTCGCCTACTTTTTTTATTTTTACTTCCAGTGTCTACAACCTCCCTGAAAACATTATCTCTCATTTATACTCGGGCGGCATTCACAGAAGTCGCCAGTAAAAATGAAGAGTCGAGAGATTCCACTGAGGCGACTGGCCGACGGACGCTGTGGTAGGTAGAGTATGGCGGTCGTCGTGTCACGTGACACGTACGACAACAAATAAAGTGGAAATGAGGTAGCTTTCCTGCAATAAAAGAGCGTGACCTCGACAAATATGCTCCGCCTCTATTGAATCACATCTCCGCTCTCGGCGTTATACTACCTCGTCGTCCTGGCGATCAACTCAGCTGCATTGTTACCGGCAAGCTAACTTCCTTTCAAACACACGTTTAATACGCGATACAAGCCTTTCTTGAAATACAGATGCGGTCAAAGCCCTTAGATGTACGTAAGAATACACACGCGCCGTGTCATAGGCTACACGATGTGCCGGAAATACATCCTACGTGTGTGACGTAAATAACAAAGCAACTGTGGAAGCTGTTGAAAATTTTGTTTCAAGGTTCGACGAGCTGTACAGACCTTTTAAATTACACACACACATACACCAAGGGACGTGCCAACTATTCTGTGAAGGTGAAAGGGCGAAGTACTAAAAGGGAAACATCTGATGCAATTTGATATGGTTTTAGGGCGTGATTGTTTACATTTTTTCCTATAAATAAACTAATGTCACCGTGACATGTGAGAGTGAGAAAACGGAAGAAAAGAAGGTAAAAAATGGGGGGAGGCATATATTGCCCCCTTTAGATAGGGCCTATACTTAACGCCACGGCACCCGGTAGTTTTACAATGATGGTGAAAATATTTCTCTCAAAGCAACGCAATTTTATATCAAAGAATTCCTACATGGTTTTGTCACAATTACATAATAATAAATTGTACTTAATTTTGTTGGTAGCAATTCTTCGCGAACGAACGGTGCATTATTTTTTACATAGATAAAATTTCACATAGAATTGAGCATCACCTGCTCATAGTATTGAATTTTTTCGGAGCATTTCGTTAAAAAAAAAGGTTTTGAGTTTTTCGAACCAATGTGAAAAAAACTATCTAACAAGGCTTGAAAAAAAAAAAAAGGGGGGGGGGATCACAACCCTGCTGGCATTGCCATGGTTTCGAAAAAATATATTCTTGAAATGGCAACCGTCCATTTCAATGTATCTCTCAAATTCTTCATGATTCTTCTGGCCACGTCTGGCGGCTTACTAATTCGTTATGCGTGATCTCTTGCGCCGCAGTTAAATGCACGAGGTTCCGGCGTCAGAGATTGTGCCTTAGAAGTTCGTAACACTGGAAACAATTTTGTTTAAAACGTTGGCTACAACTACTGTCTAGGATTGCTATGGATTAATTTTCACAAATTGGCTTCAAGAAACCAACAGTTATAGATAAATGCTTTTAGCATTGAATTATGTACCATGCACTCTTAAGGATGATCACGTCGAAAAAATTCTTATTTTTATATCTGTACGGCATAGTGTTCGTTTTATTAACGTTACTTGTGACTTCATTTACCACTCGTAGAAAAATTTTAGCTCTCATTGTTTTCCGATAACGGCATGTCAAAGTCCGAATTTGCAAGTTACGGGACCCCGGTAATAACAAAAACCAAGTGACTTACTTGAATGAAATAATATACACGGAAATTAGATATTTTAGGCCATATGTTAAAAAAAAATATTTAAAAACTAACAATGAAAATCCTTTGTCGTTCTTAAAAAATCTTAAAATGACAATTAATATATTTACGGCATTAAAAAAAAAACAAAAAAAAACAGGCAAATTGACGTAGTTGTGTGGTTTTAAATATTTCAACAAAAGGCCCATAATTCGAATTTGTTTGTACGTCTGGTTTCGAAGGCCGAAATGTTAAACAAATTTTCTCCGAGATTAGTCTTAGTCCCGGTATACACAATCCACAATTCAGTACAGAATTGCGCAACTAATTCAGTGCAAGTGGCACTGTGATAGTGTGAGCGAATACTACGCTGGTTCCAGACAGAATTTCGTACTTTACTTGCTGTGGCAAACTGAACACATCCTACCTTCATCACAGCGTATGTGCACGCACGTGCGCAATGCACAGTTTCAGCCATCGCGCATGCTAAGTATGTAAGTAGGGTTACCAACATGTAGAGACACTGGAAAATAGCGAAAATGTTTAAGATAGTCTCCAATAAACTGTATTATACTAACCGTAACACGTGTGAACAGTTTTGGTACAAATCACACAAGCTGTGTGTCCAAGCTGTGCAGTACTAACCGGGTTTGTTGAAGAGAAAAACAATGCTTCAAATAAACCATAGCCAGTGTCGATACGAAACATTCAGTGCTATATACAGCATGTTGGAGCCTAGCAAACAGTCTACTATTCCCGCGATTTTCCAGTGTCTCTAGCCATATGCTTTGGAGAGAAATAAAATTCTTGCTACGTTCTGAACACGATCGTTAGAGAAGGTGATTTATCGCGAGAATGTTTTCTGCCAGCGTATTCTGCAAATCAGTGTATCGTCCTGCGTCATGTATCATTCGCCGACGGTTATGTGGCACAGTCTAGTTGTTTACAGACGAATCTCAGATTTTCGGTAGTAGCGCACCAGAGTTATCACTGGCCCAGTCAAATAGGGGCTCGCCAGTAACGAAATAAACGCTTCAGAAATGAATACATTACATTGAAGCCTAGCAAAAACAGTCAACTTTTCCCGCGATAGATCACCTTCTCTAACGATCGTATCAAAGCATAAGTAATGTAAGAGAGTTCCGGTTATGACAACTACCCGCGTGTCTTGTATGTAAATAGTTTTTGAAAATTCTATAGTGGTACGTTACGGAATATAACCAACAACACCGCAAATATTTTTTCTCTTTTATGTGCTGAAACTCATTACTAAACAGTTGAAGTGCGTGCACAACACAAATGTTCTACTACCGTAGTCTGTAGTTGTATCCGAGTCGAGATTTATGAACAGAAGGGGTATTAATCCCTACCGCCTTGGATTTATCTGTTTCTTCTCGATAACTTCTGTTCCAGTCGACGTATCAAAATTTTTGTCCCAAAATGGCATAGATACAAACTTAATCGATTTTCTGTAATTGCTGGAACCATAATATATTCATTATTTTGCAACGGGAAACAACTGAAAAGGAAAAATTGCTTTATTTACGGGAGCGACTACAGAGGCCGCAACATTAACAGAAACAATGTCGTATGGATTCTAAAAAGTGAATGAAACAAACTATGCTTTGTCAGCGTGAAAAAAGTAAAACAATGTGTCCATTCCCTAATTGATAAGAAAAATCGTAAAACCGATCTGACAGGGATCAATCCCCCTTAAGTAAGGACTTTAGTTGAGAAAGGGTAGTGTAAATCAGGCTTTACAGTAATTGCAGCATTTTTGTTTTGTATACAGCGATGGCAGTAGGTGTCTATAAGTCACAACTTGTCGCGACCCGCTTCACACTCGGGCAAAGAGTGTTGATAAAGGAAGTGGGTCAAAGTGTAGGGTTGTGTGTGTAAACAAATACACACACGCCCTTAGTAACATGTTTATAACATGAACCTTGATCGTATTTTGCATGGGTAATCCTTATTGACCTCTAGTCGTCTTTCAACTGTGCGCCTGGGAGGAAGACGGGCACATGTCACCCGGTGTTACGACATTTGCTAACGAACGTGTCATTATCATCGAATACGCCTACAGATATGTATAGGAGTCGCCAAGCAAGGATAAATTTTAACCTACTTTCCTCTAGGAAAAATAGGCTTGCGAGATCGCACGTGTCTGTCTGTCTATATACATGTCTGTATGTCCCCAACTAGTAACTTAAGATTTATCAAGCCTATATTTTTTATTACTGGCAAAGAAAATTTTTTGGAGATGATGATAGGTGTACTGCCCGAAGGCAAATTTAGCATTTTTGTAAATATGCATTATTTTGGGCTGGTAGATTATCGTAATTTCACAATAATATTTCATGTGACTGTCTTACTTTTTTTATTTCAACGCACATAAGCACTATTTCAAGATAAAAAAAAATATGCAGAATTTAAACGAAATAAACAAGTGACATCAAGACCAAATTTTAAGGGCGTTTGTTGGTTAAACTTCTTCACTAGTTTAAGTGATTTAAGAGTTATATTTTTTAATGATAGGTTATCAATGTTCATACCAGTCCGTACCACAGAGATTCCTTTTGAAAATTTGGTAATTTCTGATAAGGAGAAATAATTTTTCCCATTTAAATAAATAAGTAAAATGTAACCTTTATATTCACATCAAATACGGAGAACGTGAATTTACAAGCATTAAGAAATTCGTGCCAGTGACAACTGTCATTTGACAAAGTTTCCAATTTTCGTTGTAAATAACACATATAATGTGGTGAAATGAATTTGGTGTACAATAATTTCGCTTCATTAATCCACGTCACGTTTCCAAAGAAGCTGTAACGGTATTTGAAGTTTAGTCGACGGATAGGGTAAACGTTTAGGCCTGCTTGCGAGAATGTACCAAGTCACTTCGTTTGCGGTTAGGCTTAAGAGTCAGTCTCCCTTCTACGTGTCGATTTATTGTTTTCCGTTGCCACGACAGAAAATCCCATTAAGGGGCTTCCCTACTTGCGCTTGAAATGCATTGCAGCGAGTTGCGATTATACCTTATTTTTGACAAAACTACTAAAGACCCATTATATTTGTGTATCTATGAAAAGAACACACACTTCAAACTATGTCGCTATAGTATCAAATGGGTGGTGTTATGCATCATTAGGCTATGCGCCAATTTTAAGTTATCAGTAATACATGCTGTAGGTTTTTCGAATTTGAAAATGTATTAAAAATAATATGTTAGTATTATTAATCGAATATTTATAGTCACAGGATAGAGGGGTAAAATACTTTATATGAGACAGTTTAAATACAGAAAAACATTTTATACCGAACTTGCAATTGGCACTTAGACTATTGATGCATTACAACGTCCAAATATTCGACACGTTCATTTGAAAAATAATTTTCGGACCCCTCAAAATTGTCACAAATAGGTTTACCAAACTGCCGTTTCTGTAAAAATAACCGGACAGTAAAAAACGGAACTATAGAAACAAGCGTTAGACTTTGAACTATGCTGGACACTAATAAAACAATGTGGTTCTCTCATTAAAGTCTCATAGTGAAGAAGGATAATAGTAAAGCACTGCATGCCAGCTGAGTGGCTTGCGCGGAGAGGCGATATTACATTACATACGTCGATTATTGGCAACCTTACCACTCCTGCCTCACACACACAAACGCAGCCTATCTAGGGAGGCCCCTTAACAACTGAGGTTACACTCCCCTGTCCGCCCAACCCCCCCCCCCCCTAACCATAAGCAGGGGCATTCGGGGCACTTTTTACCATCGAAACAAAGGTCTTTATATACTTGACAGAACTATTTGAACGAGTAGGTAATTTATATTATTCTTTCTTCATATTACAAAGATATAATTTTCTTATTGTGTGTTATGAATAACGCGAACCTCAGCCCCGCAGATATAGACTCACCTGCCGAAGAAATGAAACCGTGTGCAGTCCCGGCTAAGATGAAATAATTCACATTATAGCTACATGTCCCGAGCTACTGCTTAAAGTATGTGAAAACCCATTACAAGAAATTTCTGTTTAAATTTAAAAAAAACTAAAATTTGCAAATTTTTGGTTACTTTAAACATTTTTTTAAAATACAAAAATATTTTATAATGGGTTCTTTATATGCTTCAGGCCATAGATCGTGACATGTAGTTTTGATGTGATATTTTTTTCATTTGATTATGTTTGCTGGTTCTTGAGTTCCGTATAAAGTAAAAATATGCAGATTTTGAATTTTATATGTAATTATGGGAAAACTGGCTGAGCTAAATGTTTTTCGTAAGAGGGAAATGCCTCTCAAGTAATGTCTACAAAACTAACCATATTTTATACAAACATAAAGTTATTATTTTCCCCCACTTGAGGCACTTGACGGAACATTTTTACTGTTTTAAAAATTTTTATGTTTGTGGGAGATTAGGTTTATTTGGTAGACATTTTTTACTGTATTGAAACATTTTTAGATTCCATAGTTTTTGTGCATGTAAAAAAATTGTGAACTATAAAATTTTAATTTAAAAAATAAAAAACCCGCACAAAATTTATTTTCTGTCTTTTATATAGGAGACCGTGTAGCCTACATCTTTGTTATTCTGTGCGAATTTTTCCAATTCTATAAGTCAATTGGTTTTCCTTTGAGGCATTAAACAGTTTTATTCAAATTAACACTTTGACATGCCATTATAACATAACTGTGAAAGCTTAAAATTTTCCGTCGAATGACCCCTTAAGAGCCAACGAGGATGAAATGGGGTGAAGGAACAACACAACATCCAAGCTCCAGCCAGGATTCGAACCCAGGACCTGTCGCACCGAAGACCGGCGCCTAACCACTACGCTACCGAGGCCGGCACTTGGCATGGTCTTATCCGCCGACGACGGCCCATACTAAGTATGGTGACAGAGAGATGGTTCGTGGAGGGGAAGGGAGGTAGGGTAGGGGAAGAGTGGGACATCTCTCGAGTGTGCAAACAATCTCCACGCTGTTGACCGCATCATGTGATCGCCGGATGGGCTTGTCTTTTAATGCCCACGAGTAACGGGCCCCGGCGTGTGTAATGTCAATGTTTGCGCATGACTCGGCCGGCGGCCCGTGGGAGTGAGCACACACACACACACACACACAGACACAGACACACACGTACGTATGTACGTACGTACACACGAGGGCGCGCGCACTGGCTCGGGCAAGAATACGTCCTGGCCGCGCGCGCGACCCACCATCTGACAACACTTGTTGCTAGAGACTACAGCTACGTACGTAACATATACAATCCTCTCCTTACAATTATTCTGCAGAAAAAATTCATCTCTGAATGATTTTTTTTAGTGGGAGTGAATGGTAAACTGAAGTGATATTTTAATGCACAGTAAAGCCGGATTCACAACAACACTTAACATACGTACGTACGTACGAACACACGCACGTACGTTAAGAGTGCGTGGTAGATAAACTAACGCTGAAAACATCAATTGATTTCTACGCTTTTTTCGAAGCCAATATGGATAAAATACTCAATGACAATCCTAGATAATGGTATTTGCCAACTTTGTGAATAAATATTTATCCAGAATCACTAATTCGTTACGCGTGATTTCTTGCGGCGTAGTTACATGCACGAGGTTCTGGCGTCAGAGATTGTGCCTCAGAAGTTCGTAACACTGGAAACAATTTTGTTTAAAACGTTGGCTAAAACTATTGTCTAGGATTGCTATTGTTTAGATTTCGCATATTGGCTTCTAGAAACTTACAGTTATAGATTAATGCTTTTAGCGTTGAATTATGTACCACGCCCTTTTAAGTATTAGAGATTGGATTCACAACAATATTTAATCTAGACATGCGCAGAAGTTGTTTATGCCATAACAAAATGTCGGTGATAAGACTATAGTGATTTATTTTTAGTCTTCGAAACGAATTAAATAATATATGACCACATGATAAATTATTTCTCAACATTAATTAATATTTAATTTATTCTTACGTTTGCACATGCTTCACTCGCAACCACCACTTAGCGTGCGTACGTAAGCAGTAGAAAGTTGATAAACTCTATTACGTACGTACGCACGCTACGCGAGTATGTGAATGCTTATCATGCATACTAGGCGTTTCTACTTTTCCACGTACGTTCGCGCGTACGCTAAGTGGTGGTTGTGAATCCAGCTTAAGCCATTACTAGCCAATCTTGCCGAATCGCAGGAACCTATTGTTACATACAAGGACTAAGCACTACAGAAAGGAAAAAAAAACCTAAGAAAACAAACAAAGGAAGCCGTTAATGTATATAGTCAACCTACATGTTGACTACAGCCATTTCCTTAATTTGTTTCTTACTTTATTTTTTGTTGCTCTGCGAGTTTTAAGCAACATTCAATAGTAATGATGTACATCTAAAATTTCACTCCAGTTTGTCAAAACAAGTTATGTATTTTCACTACCAAGCGAGTTGGCGCAACAGAGAAAATTCATATTTAATTATATTTGAATCATATTTTAACTAAAAGTACATTTAATAAATGATAAATTGATGCTTTCTTTATCTGTGTGTGTATAAACTTGAGAAAAGCGCAGTCGATAGCTTGCAGTTTGCGACGAAATCTCGGCAGCTGTATTGTTTTTGGCCGTTTCTCTGACTGAGGTATATGTGGTTCACTTAAAAGTGAGCACTTCCCAACACTTACAATTATTTCACAAAATGTATTTATGGCGGCTAGAAAAGTAAACTTTTGAGAGTTGTGAAATTATTGCACAATTTTTAGTAACATGGAAGTTTTCGTATTTACGATAGTAAAGATGAAGACTTAATGGCTCACAGAAAATTGTAAGCAGTATGCTCAGTTTATCCTGAACGGTCTATAACGTCATTAGCCAATAGGCGAGTTCAAGACACCGTGATTGACCGATCCGAGGAGGGACGGGAATAGCGAAACTCGCCCAGAGTTGGCAGCACTGCAGACTGAAGCTCTCACGGCCATCCACGAGAAACGTAACAATTATTGAGAGGAAAATTTTTATTTTTAATAAAAATCAATTTATCTGTTACATTATTCCCCAATTAGCACAGCCAGGACGCTCGATTGCCAGTCTGATAGAGCCAGCTTTGGTTAAACGCATTCAAAGCTGCTAGATCGCTAGGTTCACTTTTTGGACGTACGCGAACTTCATTCGACTGACATTTTAAACCTAAATTTAATATTATAGACAGGATCTGAAACATTAAAACGAATTCGTAGTAAATTATCACCACTCCGGAATTTAAACAGAATTGACATAAAATCAACTTTTTACTAAAACGTCGCAGTGCGTGAGAGCTAACCCGCTGTCTTCGCTTCTCTCATGTCAACACCCATGAAACCTCTGCTGTTGACTAAAAAATCTGCAGCCGTGCATGCATTAAAAACAGGCAAATTTCCCGAACTGGCTTTAACGTAACACCGGGTCCACTAAATGTTATCAGTTTTTTTAAGTCAGTGTAAGATTTTAATACACATAATAATGCCTGTTGGGCGGCGACTACTCAAAATATGCCGCCGTTCATATGTTAGCCAATAAGAACGTTTTTTCAATGTTTACGGCAGCGTTTGAAAATATGACATTTTTAAAGTTCAATAATTTAACAATTTAAAAGCTCACAGAACTAATATTCTGAACGGCTGCATTTGGTTAGGAAACAATTCGGAAGAATTATGTAAATATTATATTGTTTTTCTGGGCACCTTCCCTACTGCTACATGCAGGACTTGCAACCGGGACGACTCGTGTTCGATTCCCGACCCTGAACATTCTTATTTCGCTTTTCCATTACTTCCCCAGTGAGTATGGAACAGCGTCGGAATGAAGGGACGGGAGAAAATGGGAGATCCCGAGAAAATCCGCTTACCAAAGACACGATTCCAGCGTGCGAATAAAATTCGGGTACACCAAGCAGGAAATCCAATCCGGATAGCTTGGTGGGAGGCGAGCGCTCTAACCGCTGAACTAATTGCGTAGACGTACCAGGAAAGTCTCCTCGAAAGCATAACCGGTAATTATAGACTGAATTTTTTATTGCTACAAACACAAATGATGTCAGTAATGTCAGTATTTATCACACAGTGGTACATTATAATGACCTAAATAAGACGTCAGCAAGAGAGTTTGACAAATATAAAAAATTCTAATAATTTAATATTAACCAAGAGATGAGTCCAAACTAAATCAAAACTTTAGCTAAACTGAGACGTCAGCAAAATGTTGCGATCCATTATGCTAAAAAGTACAATTAATTAATTAATTCTCTATGTTATAAAACACGGAGATCTTTTATTACATAACCTGTGAACATCATGGAAAGTAATGACGACATTGTTGTACATAAATGCCTCCTTCTCATAGCCCATTTGATTTATACATCTCACCTACACCGCAAGCGAACATTTATGACGTATTCATAAACGTTTACGCAATAAGTGCGTCCTATGCACAAGTGACTGATACAGAATGTGGGAGGGGGGGGGGCGCACAAGGGGCCTTTCTGTTTCAATACCACATTTGTGTCATTCTGTGTTAAATTTTACTTTTGGTCACTCGAAAATAATTTAAATTGCAGTAATTCGTTTACACTGTTTTCATAGAACTGGCAGAGCTGCTGAGCCCGCCTAAGGGCCTCGCCTGGCTCAGAACTCCAGTTGTCTTGAGACCCTGAAGATGCCAACTTAAATGTTAGGCGAAACGTCGGTTACAACCAATCAGACGCGACTCCAGCTTGGAAGCAAAGACCGTCATAAAATAAACTGTTTTCAGCTGTGTTTACAAATGCCTTATTGCCAAAAATATTTAAAATTCTCGCAACGAACAACACTGCTACTATCAGGCGTTCACGAAAAAGTCACTCGGTTAGCCCGGGTAGAACAAAATTGATCCAAGTGTGTTTTGTTTGCGTCGAAGTAGAGGACACAGCTAATTTTCTTGCACGGGTTCTATCATAACTTGGTCGAGGATCCATCAAGCATATTGGTCACATTATTTCATTTTATTTTGTGGATGAATACATGTTAAATAACTTTAAACAGTGAATATGTTAGTTTTTTTAGGAATATGTATTAACATTGACTATTCTGTTGTTTTCAATTTTTTTTAATGAGGAGACCACAGTAGATAAGATCGACGCGAGCAGTATCACCGGTTCGAACCTCATTCTTTATTTTTAAAAATTGACAGTTTGTCTGGAAACAAAGGCGTGATTTAAATCACACACACTGCTTTCTTATAAAATTTTCTATGTATATAATTTGTCTCGGAAATACCATTGCGATCATTCTTTTACTCCATCATTATGTTCCTCCTCAAAAATGTTGCCAATAAATTCAAAATATAAATTGTACCATGTGGCATTCCAACCTACATTTAAGGCCACCATGATTGATATGCAGCTTGAGGAAATGTAATGAATGGAAGACCTGGTGACTCCTGAAAGAAATCCTAAGATTTGCCTTAGGTTTAACTCGATGTTCATGTCCGGAAATAAAAATTCCTCATATTTCACTCAGTGACCTTAGATTTGACTCAATATGAGTGAGCAAGAAACCAATAAGAAATTTGCTTGATCAATAAAGCGTACCGACACGAGAAAGCCTGCGATGCTATAAAACTGTGATTCGCAACGCACAAAAGGAAGCAATTATTGCGATTCATTCTGCAACAGCCGGCAGACGATAAATCGCGCAAGATATAAAACACTTGGCGCAATTAGCGGCGATAAATGTGAACAACAGTTGCAATAAAGTGAAACCGGATCTGCAGAAAATTATTTACGCCTTTGATTTGGCAATGGAAATTTCCCCGCAGTTTGTGGCGGCTGGAGTTTATTACATCGCGTGCACAATGTCATAATCACGCCGACAATAGAAACGACGAATGCGACTTCCAGTTTACGGTTATAGCATACTGTTATAAGTATATTTTACAGACATCCACGATAAAGCTGCATATAAAAAAAAATCATAATACAATAATCAACTCAGATACGAAATTGCGGCTTGTGTATTCGGGACATGTACAGGAATTTATTTCCAAGCGAAGATGTGAATATTTGGTAGCTGTTCGCTAGAATTGCGAAGTTATTTTTATCACACGTCCCGACATACTTTTATAAAAAAAACAGATTTTTATTTTGCATCAGTACAACTGAGCGACAAGCACATATTCCATAACAGTTGTCTCTCAACGACAAACACGCTTCAGTTTTGATGAATATCAAAACTTCAAAAATGTTATGGTAACAGGAAGCGTGCAGTATGTTGTACTTTCCAAAGATCCAGAGCATCAGCCGAAAATGTGCTAATCATAGAAGATGCAATAACACGAAGTCGGAAAGCACTAAAACCAGAAGACTTCAGCCGGAAGCTGGATGGGAGTGCTTCAACCGGTCGATATCGTTTCATGTTCTACGTTAAGACCGATACACACTAACCATAATACAGTACATAATTCCGTAACTAATTAAGTACAAGTAGCACTTTGACAGTGTGAATGTGTACCACGCTCGTTTCAATCAGAATTCTGTACGTCAATTTGACTAATATAATCCGTCTTACATTTAATCGTAGAGTATGTTCACTGACGTGCACAATACACATGAGAAGTACGGGTTGCCAATATGCTTTGAACAGAAATAAAACTCTTGTTTCCTACTGAACACACGACTGTCGGATTTTTCAAAACCTGAATTATACAAGATAGTACCACTTATCTGACAATTAGACACATGTATTTTACGTTAAATAGTATTCGGACATTTTACAGTTATACTTACTGAAATATTACCAACAAAACAAATATTTTTTTCTCCTTCATGTACCAAAACTTAATAGAGAGTGTACACAACATAAAAGTTTTGCTACAGAGTTCTGTTTTTAAATCTCAATAAATATTTTGAACATAATTAAGGAATTAAGTACGTAACTAAGGATAATAATTATCGGGCTTTACATATTTAAAAAAGGCATTTCACATCCAGATCTTGCACAAGCTGGAAAGAGAGAACTCCGCAGGAAGTGAAGACATTTGGGACGATATGTTGCAGCCAGTGGAAAAGTATAATTTGCTGCAACTCTTTAGTGATGAAGTCACCTTTCACACTTGTGGCACAATCCACAGACACAACTGTAGAGTGTGGGCGGATGAACAGTCAGCCAAAAGAGCTGCTCGATTGGAAATGAGACACCCTAAAATGTCAACCTGTTGCTGGGATCACAAAGTCCATGGCGTAAGGACCATTCTATGTAGAACGCCCAATGACAATCACTTCTTATTGGATAGGCTATGCTTGGAAATGTTACTGCGACTACAAATGGAGCAGATGGCATATTGGAAAATGTGGTTTTCAACGAGATATGCCGAGCGAATGACTAATACTCAATGGAGGATAAAATCCGAACTGCTTACCGAAATTCGATGGAACTTCTTTTGACGAGTAGATATTTTATTAATGATCGTCCTTTTACACCATGCTAGCCAGTAGTATACTTTGTTTTTCAGTAAACAACAAACACGATTTTTAGAATAAGGACTTGAAACAACGAAACTTATAAAAAGGGAAAACTTTAATTTTTTTTATAACTATAGTTATAATAATATCCAGAGCTCTGTATTAACATAATTAAAAAAAAACTAGTGTTTTGGTTCGAAAATAAGTTTGACATCTGTAAACCTGTGCATGATAGGTTTTCGGATAGTAAAATTATTGTAAAACTAAAATGCGTGTCATTTTTAAATTTTATTATTATGTAGTTGTAGATATTTTAATGTTGATAATTATAAAAAACCAAAGTTTTCCATTTGTTTCGACTTTGTGCTTTAAATCCCTTATTTTTTCGTATAAAGTACAATCAAAATATTATCTGACATCCTCGACATTTGATGGGAGATGTACAGGGTCAGGACAAACGTGTTTGGTGAAACATTGCGTCGCTGGGATTATTGTGTGTGGAAAAGCGTTCTGTTCATATGACATAAAACACGTGTTCACGAGCGGGCAATCTAAAAGTGTGCATGTACTTCTGAAGTCCTCATAAATGCAGTTGCAGCTACTAATGCTGGGGCCGCGGTGGCCGAGAGGTCAGACCTCTCGCCTCCCACCAAGGCGATGCGGGTTCGATTCTCGGCAGGGTCGGTCCCCTGAATTTCGCATGTGGGAATCGTGCCGGACGATGCCGTTGGTCGGCGGGTTTTCTCGGGGATCTCCCGTTTCCCCCGCCCATTCATTCCGGCACTACTCCATACTCACATCATGTCATCCTCCCACCAGCACTAAAGACCTCGATGCTAAGTACTGACCAAACTCTCTCATTCATTCACTACAAATTGTGTTGTCAGAAAACAACTTTATGCAGGTAACCACAGTATACACACCAAAAGTGACCACGTGCAGTTAAACGATTTTTTTTTGTTGTTTTCTATGCACCAATCCCCATACATATTAAATTACAGGCTATATATAAGTTCAACATAGTTTTGTGGTAAATTTGAGTAAAATTGCAAGCAAATAAAATAGGTAAAATAGGGCATTTAATTTATTAGGTTTAGAAATAATGGTACATCGCGTAAATATTTGGTGCCAACACACCCTTCAAAACGTTGTAGTTTTTTGCTACGTGTATGTTTGCATAACATACATATGACACAACATAGCTGTATGTAGATTAACAGGCATGGAATATTCCAATAGCGGGATTCTTATCGGCTCAATCAAATAGGGTAACAGCTCCACGTACCAGCGTACAAACATTGAAACCCAGCAAACAGTCAAATTTCCCAACGATAAACCATCATGTCTAATTATGTAGAACAACAAATAGTTTCATTATAGAAAGTATTAGAACAAAGATAAATTGGTTATTTGTTAATTGAACTTTACGTTAGATTATAGTACACACATTTGTTATGTTGAAATTAGAATTATTATAGTGCAAGTTGAAATTAGAATTATTATAGTGCAAGTGATAGTATTGGCACTTTTTCTCTAAATTGTTATGTAACTGACAAAAAAATTTTTTTTGCGCAATTCTTTATTTTTTTACTAATTCTATTTTAAATTAACTTCTTGTTGTATTAATGTGTATTTACGTATAAGGATAAACACTTCAAGTTGTAAACCGGCCTAGAGCTGAATCTTGTAGTGTATAAATAGAGCCAGTGATTTTTGGTGAAAAGAATTCTGCAACAACTTGTTTCAATGCCTTACGTGCACACCTGCAACTCTGGTTCATGGTTATTGGCAGAATACAATAGGGCAGAGGCGTGGCTCATTTGACTGCACCAACCAGAACAATGTTACCGCGACACAACACGTCCGTGATTTACGGGTAGGACCTCGAGACGTCGCGTGTTAAAACCTTCCAATCACTGATCGTGAAGCAGAGAAACAGCTGTGCACATAAGGCATTAAAACAAATTGTTGCAGAATTCTTTTCACCAAAAATCACTGACTCTATGTATAAATAAATAAATAAAATAAACTCAATAAGCACTTCGTACTAGCTTGCTATAATAGATTCACACGTTTCATGGAAGCTTGTAGAAAAAATTTATAATCTGTTTCGTATAACTTCAGTAAAACTTGACAGCTACTAATGGGCAATAAAAGTTAATATCTTGTAATCTGTGCAACAACTGAAATATATTGTTAGTTCTAAATAGACCCGAGATGTCCATTTCGCCGTTTGTGCTGTACATATTAGCTTGCATTGTGATAAATACTGCAAAATGTTAACCCTTATTGCATATAAGAAACTGTCAAAATTTACTGAAGCTAAACAGTGTAGGCCTTCACCCGAGTCAACCGTAGCTACACAAAAATTACTTTTCACAAATAGTTTTCAAATAAATGTTTCTTTTTTTACTAATGCCTACTGTACAGTATGTTAGTAACGGTTACAATATCTAGTAGCTCGTCCGCTCCATCAGCTCATTTTGGCAGCACTGGACCTATATTTGCGGTGACCTCCCTATCGCCAGTGGCTGGGGAACTGCTGCCTAATGAACTATCATTACTGAGTCGATCCTCGTGGATGATCGCTAACGGACCGCGAGACAACACGCATCAACACCACAGACGTGCCAGCAGGATGTTCCGACGTTCCCTATTCGCCAACACGGAACTCCCAGAACAAGACCCTGGACCAATCGGTTCCGAGAAGCGACGGCCATCTTGTGGGCGAGCCCAGGATTCGTTGCGCCATGTACATAATGACACGTACGGTTCGGTATTATTACACAGTGTCGGCGGACAGGCCGTGGCTTGTTATCGAAGCAAGTGCGAAAATTCTACATCTGTATACAGCACGTTGGCTGGAGCAACCACGCCCTGCCCCTGGCCACAGGGTACACGAAGTACAGATTATTCCACCAACGCGTGCACTCACCTAACAATTATTCAGGCATATGTAAGGTCTATTCTACTACAGATTAGAAAGATCAATGTTACAAGTTTGACACAGAGAAAATTTCTGCTGCTTGATTAAGGCTCGGTTTCAGTCGCCATATTGAATTTTATTATTTTTCGCTTTTTCTGAATTCTGAGGAGAGAAACGTTAAATCGGCGACTATACCGCAAATTATACTTACCTTGAGATACAACACAAGCATGGCAATAGAGCTAGAAGTATATAGTTAGGTTGAAATTCGTCGGGCAAATTATAACATAAAAAAAAATTTGCAACACAGACTGTGGCATAATTACATGTTAACAGCTAAATCGCAAGGTCTGTATTGTAGCGGAATGTAAATAGAATTTGAGGCATAAATGCACATTTAACACTTTTCTTCTTAGAATTAAAAATAAAATCAATATGGCGACTGAAACCGAGCCTTCGGCCGCCTACCTCACGCTTCAAATGCGTTGCAGTGCGTAAACAGGTTTTTTCTACGAATTTATTCCACGTGTGCCCAGTGTGCCAACGTACGAAAAGAAAACAAACTTCAGACAAGGTCAGAACCTCGTTGTTGACACCGTTCTCATTAAAAACACTGTTTCTAAGCCCTCCAACATGGCTAAAACGGCCTTTTCAGACTGCCGTATTTCAAAATGTACTAACCGGTTGTATGTGAAACTCAAATTGCGACCAGCACTGAACTTAGTTGCAGACTTTCCACCAATAAAATTATGTCGTCACCACTTAATGTCCCATAGTAAAAAACCGTTCGGCGGGAACCATGCACTCTAGTTCAGCGCTTGGCTCGTTGAGGCGACGCGGTATTTGATGCGCGTTTCAAGGTCGACCTTACTGCTCCGTCGCTTTTGAGCCTCTCACGCGCGGGTAGACGGCGCCTCAGTTTTCAATGTCTTGTTTTGATTTTTATATTTGTACCGTATATTTTTTCTTATTTTAGAGATAAATTGTGATTAAATCTTCCTCTTAGGAAATTTGTGCATCTCTCATAGTTTTTGCGTAATGAGTCGTAAACGTCAAAATTTGTACTTTACGGTTGTGTGCACGCCACTAAAACTAACTGACATGCCAAACCGAAAAATATCACAGTGTATAACAATTTTGTATGCCATGTTTTTATCTATAAAAAAATTAAATACTTTTGCATTTAATAAAAATGCCAAATTTTGGAACAAAAATTTAAAATTTAAAAAAAAAAAAACAAAAGAATATATTTTCTTGGTTTTTATGTGTGTCAAATCACAGCCTACAACATTGTTACACACTGTGAATTTTTTCAGTTTGGTATGTTAGTTTTAGTGGCGTGCATAAAACCATTAAGTGCAAATTTTGACGTTTACGACTCATTACGCAAAAACTATGAGCGATAAACAAATTTCCTAAGAGAATGATTTAATCACAATTTAGTCTAAAATAAGAAAAAAATATCTGGTACAAATATCAAAATATAAATATGATGATGAAATTGAGGTGAACCGCCCCCTTAAGCGCTCGTATCGATAAGATGTGTAATCTGACGAATCACAGAACTTTCGTGAATATTAAGTTGCATGAAGTTGATAGTTTAAAATACAAAATTAGCTTGCGTCTCACTTTAAATTAAAATTAAAAACGACTTCGCTCTTTGCCAAGTCTAATTAAATTTATATTTACAACGATCTCGTATTTTATCAGACCCGTTATCGATAGCAGCGGAACTATAGATAGACAGATATTTTACCTGAGCCAAACTATGTGATACCAGCACAATAGCTACTCAAGCACACACGGAAATGATATGAACATACGAAATCAAAAAGCCAAATGAGTGAGAACTAGTGTGTATGTAAACCACGAAAAAGACAAAAATCTCGATTACTCAAAAACGGGAAATAAATGCTCAACTTAGTAAATGTCGAAATTGACTAACTCGAAATACGATTAAACACTTACAGATAAGCAAAGAAAGGCAAATGCCCTGATAAAGACCAATCGTGGCCTTGCCTCTATTTTCCCACCTGCGCGTTAAATAAGCATAAAATAATGTCTCGACTGTAAAACTTTTTAAACCGACAAGTTACCATTTCCCCTTTCCTGTCATTCATGCGCATTCTGAGATATTACAAATGACTAGAATTGACGTATTTTGATACACATTTAGCTCTTTAAATTTATACTACACAGAAACTTTGGCGGACAGGCAAGCGTCGCACTATTTATTATTCAACCATGAAAACATAGGGTCAACGATTTAAATCACATCACGGCCGTACTTCAAAGTGTGCTAACCGGATGTACGTGAAACTCAGATTGAGATGTGCACTGAACTTCGCTACAGACTTTCCATTAATAAAATTATATGGTCGCCGCTTAAGTCCCGTAGTAAAAATAGATCTGTAGGAATCTTCCACGCTTGTCAGAGCTCCGCTCGTTGTGGAGATATAAGGCTTCTCAAGTGCGTAATCTGGATTTATTTTCGGGGGATGTCCACTTGCACTTTGTACTAGTGCAGGGGTCCGGCGGCCGTCCTCCGGGAAAATTATGATTTTAGAATGCAAGTTGGTGCTATTTAAGCAGGTTTGGAATCAAAATATTGGACTTTAATTACATAAATTTTTGCCCGACATTATAATATTTTTAACGATGCATAAGTATTTTTTTTTATTTCGGGGGTGTTTGGACACCCAAAACACCCCCCTGGCTACGCCCTTGGACTTCTGATGCGCGTTTCAAGGTCGCCCTCGTAGCTACGTCATGCTCAGCCCCCAACGGCAAAACTACTTAAGGTAAGCGGTGTGTCCTTGACATCGTCTTTAATTATAAAGTATGTCCCGGAACGGCAGTCAATCCCGCGCCAAATTGGAGATGACATGTCATTGCCATATTCTTTTACGATTTGATATGATTTAGTTAGTCCCCTCTTGCACTCAGTAGATATAGTACTACTACTGTTCAGGCGATCAAGTAAACTCAGGAAAACATTTTCAGTCCTGCCGGGATTTGAACCCGCGCCCATAACAAATTGGCCAGAACAGTGGTAGTACAACACCTGTGGATCGCAAGAGAGGATTTACTACGTGCTGTGTTGCCACACTGGCAACGAAAAATGTCATCACACTGTTGCTGCTGTGCGCCTAACGACATGTACTACAGGGGTAAGGCCAGAGACCTGTCGTATCACACTATACAAAGACAGTTACATGGTAACTATCTTTACGACGAGAATTCGTATTCTGTAACTAAAAATGGCGCCGTCACTCTCTTTCAAAAGTTTCGTCCACTCTATTTATATAAAGATTAGGTTGCCCAACAACTCCATTGTGTTGACCCATTAAAAATACCATTTTAAAAGCTCATGTTTACTGTTTTTTTCTCTCATGACATACAATTCGAATAAATTAAAACGTGTGTCTATATAAAGTAGCTTTCTTTATGTTTCGTGCAGAAAGACCGTATTCCCGGAACAATTATTTACCGAGAGAGATTTTGGTCGGCGTTTTACATCGAGGTCTTTAGCTGATGAGGGGTGACAAGAGGTGAGTATGGAGCAGCACCGGAATGAATGGGCGGGGTACACGGGAGATCCCCGAGAAAACCCGCCGACAAATGGCATCGTCCGGCACGATTCCCACATACGAAAATCCCGGGACCGACTCCGCCGGGGATCGAACCCATCGCCTTGTGGGAGGCGAATGGTCTGATCATTACCGAGATACAGGTATAACGCAAACACAGATTTGACATAAAACATATGACTAACGACTCCTAGAATGACGTACGTTGCGCACGAACTGTATTGCCGCGTGCATCGTTTATTCTTGTCGACGCCATAACTAGAGATGATAGATTATCGTGGGAAAACTTGACTGTTTGCATTTTTGTGTAAATTTACCACAGTGAAGAAAATAAATGTTGGTATATCAGATATGCCATGCCCCCAATACATCAAGAATTGCGTTACTATACATTTTTCGGAAACGGTCAGACGTGTACTGATATCATTATACTTGCGTAGCAACAATGTATATAGGCCGTTCGGAATAAAGTGAACACTAAATATTTAACCTTTGAAAAATATCACTAGCGGTTAATACATACAATTCAACATTACCGATAGTCACTTTACTGCTTGTATGGTTGGCAACGAAATAACACAACATAGTTCCGTGTTTATTCGTATTTAAATACAACAATACTGAAACCAAATCAACTGACAGCGATATAATTGTATTTTATATAATTAATACATTTATTTTTTATCAAACTATATATGTACCTATCGACTGAACAATTTATCTTACACGCGCAAACATAAAGTGACGTGTCCCAGGAGGTTAGACTTTCCCCGTCGTTAGCTGCTACACGCGGAAAGATACGAATTGGCTGGAAATAGATCTTTAGCAGGGGTTTTTCCAGTGCTCACTTTATTCCGAACTACCTATAGTAGATATGATGATTAGAGAAGGTGATTTATCGCGAGAATGTTTTTGCCAGCGTATTGTGCAAATCAGTGTATCGTCCTGCGTCATGTATCATTGGCCGACGGTTGTGTGGCACAGTCTAGTTGTTTACAGACGAATGACAGACGTCCAGTAGTAGTGCACCAGAGTTATCATCGGCCCAGTCAAATAGGGACTCGCCTGTAACGAAATAAAAGCGTAAGAAATTAATACATTACATTGAAGCCTAGCAAACAGTCAACTTTACCTTCTCTACTTATGATAATATATCGCGGGAAAACTTGACTGTTTGCTGGGTTTCAATATACTGTACATTCAGCTTACTAGAAGATTACTGGCTTTCGCTTGTATGGGGAGCTGTTGTTCCTATTTGACTAAGTCAATCAGACAGCTAAGATATGTCAGACATACATCGCCTAAATATATATGTTGCAATAAACTACAGTGTTTAAAGATATGTTGGCACAAATTATTTTCGCGATACACCATCATCTCTTGCCATAACCTAAACGTATTCGTTAACCGTTCATGTACGAAAAGAAGAGACGCCTGGAACGGTTTCCATAAATTTAAAAATACAGCACGCTTATTGAAAACATAATTTTGGGGTCCCTCAAAACTGCCAAAAACAGTTTTTTTTAGTCTGCTGTAAGTATAAATATACCACCCGGATTCGTAAAACACAACACTAGAAACATTCGCAGGACTATGCTTCAAACTTTCCGCAAATAAAATTGTAGAGTCCCGCTTAAAGCCGCATAAGAAAAGCGTGAAACGAAAAGTACTGAACGCAATTTTAACGCGTAGTTTATAGAAGCGAAGCGGTTACTGTGGAGCGTGGCAAGATGAACCTTATGGCTCGTCTGTCTCCGCGCATCTAACGTGGAAATTTACATCATTTACATAGGCCGCTTAAGGGTGTTCACGCGGCAAAAATAAATAATTAATTTTATCTTTTCTCGACAAAGTGTTAGTTTTATAGACTTCGCTTGTGTCTATATTTTCCACTTTTGAAAAATTTTTAGTTCTCGCAGTCTTCTCATAGCGGCATGTCCAAGTCAAGATTTGAAAGTTACGGGTACATACAAATAACAATAACCACCTGAAATACTCGAACGAAATAATTCACACTATAATTATACTTTATGGCCCTTACTATCTAATTTCAGTAAAAATTATGTCAGTTGGTTTTTATTATTTGTGTATTTCCGTAACTTGCAAATCTTGTCTCTGACATGCTGCTAAGGGAAGACTGCGACAGCTAAACAATTTTCACAAGAGGAAAATTTAGTCATAAGTCAAGTCTATAAAAACTAACACAATGTCGTACCGAGATAAAAGCATGCATTTTTGCAGCGTGAACGCCTTAAGAATTAGTTGGACTTGGCGCATGAGACGTGATGTAGCGTGGTACGAAAAGCGTCTTTTCACGTATAACTATTAAACGTATTTTCTATATGTATGTCTACGAAAAGAAGACGCTCTTAAAACTATGTCTCTAGTGTTTTAAAATACCGCTAGCTTTAAAAAAACATAATTAACAAGCTTCTCAAAAGTGCTGAAAATGGCTTTTTTTAATTGCTCTATCTGAAAAACTACCAACTGTAATTGTAAAACAAAATGATGGCGACCTGCGTTGGACTTTACTTCACACTTTCCACAAATAAAATAACAGGGTCACTGTTTTAAAGTCCCATTGAAAAACACTTTCTACGAAAACACTGCACGATAGTTTAGTACTCTGCGCTTAGAGGCGACCCGGTGTTGAACGCACGCATTGGAGTCGACTTATCGCCCTCCCCGTTTTATTGCTTCAAACGGAAGAAAAAACTTAGGTCCAAGTAACTTTTAAAGACGGGATTCATCAGTGTCCATGTAGGCCTATCCACGAGCCAGCCACCTCTCGCCTCTCAGTCAGCTACACGGCCACCTGCAGTGAGGTAATTACGCATAACAAGAGTGTAATGGCACGCAGGGTTTGATTCAAACGCAAGACCGCGAAGCAGCGAGCTGACCTCACGTTACCGAGGGCCAGGCAGCTATACGCGCAAAAATCGACACACCCCTCCCTCGCCAACTCCAACGATCCGGCGGGAAACAATGGATTCATCGAGACGGCCAGGACATAAAGTGAGCAATAACACATAAATTATCTGCTCGTACGGCTCGGGCGAAGCCTGCATATTAAGAGGCCACACACGCCCACAAGTCCGCTTTAAGTGACAAGCGGATATTGTTTTCACTAAATCAAGACGGGGATTGGTTTCTAGCCGGCCGCGTGGGGCGATTATTCACGCTATACTCTATCCATTCTAAGGTTGCAGCTAGTTCATACAAGTGAATGTCAATAACTTTTTTTTTGCACAACGTAAATTTTATTTGAAATATTGAAAAATACAAGGTAACAATGCTACGGCACAGTTACAATGTGAAGAATCAAGATATCATTCAATTGCTTTGATTTATTTCGTTAGCAATTTTTATTTCTGCTGCAACCTTAGAGTGGACAGAGTATAGGTGGAAGGGAGGGAGGTCGAGGGCTGGGAGAGAGAGGGAGGGGATCACAAAGGCAGCATACTGTGCTGATTTGTGACGATATCAGACGGGATGGTCTGGTAGTGACGATACAGCCAGGCAGCGGCCATAAATAACAGCGGATCACAACGTCTAGGACTCAGCACGGGGCCTCTCCAGGGACAATACGACAGCGTGACCCCCTTCCCTCCCTCCCTCTTAGAGACACTGCACTGCCTGTGTGACCCCAAAACTTTAATCCTGTCAATTTGTACCCCTGAAGGAAACATTTACTTCTAGAATTCAGGGGTGTCCGAAATAATAGCAAGTTGAATGTCCTGTCGAATATCTCCCTCGGTAAAATTTAACCGAGTTGTCAATAGCGTGGGTTAGTTCGTCATGTTCGTTTATATTAAGTTCTGTCAGTTGAAGGGCACGGACATATGACATACTGAACACATTTAAGGCCATATAATTTTACTGGTCTTATTATATATATTTTTCTAACTCGAAAAAATGAGCACAAGAGTTTTTCGTTATCTGCTTTTGTTTAAAGACAAAATACACAATGGTTTCAGGTAACTACGCAATTAAGGAAATTCTCATAATTTAATTACCTAATTTATTAGGCAAACATGCGTAATTTTTTTACTTAGGAAATAAGTAAACTAAGTTACAATCCAAAGCCTGATCTGAATCCTGTTGATTTCTTTGTATGGGGATAATACAAAGAGCTCATCTATTCCAGCTAATGTCGCAATTTAGACGACCTGACAAGGAAGCTGCAACATGCTCAAGATGTCATAAAAAACAATGGAATGGCGTTCCGACGTTTGAAAGAGAACTTCTTCCGGCGATGCCGCATCTGCATTGAAGCAGAGGGTA